>QRFJ01004097.1:0-155237 GCA_006176705.1 Cocos nucifera | reverse complement strand
TGTGCACTAGGATGTTCTCCATCTTTGCGCATCTTTGCTTTCCATGCCCCCCACACATTTCCTTGGAATCTTCATGAAAAATTTATTCTAGAGAGTATCCATGCCTCTTTTTATGTCTTCTACCATTTTAGAAGGAAGAATTAATTATGAGTAGCAAACAAACAAGTTGGTTTTGACCTAGGTTCTCTATTGGGATAGAGTTTTAGATTCATCAATCTTTCCTTATTTCTTTTAAGGCACCAAACCACCTTAATTTATTCCTCTTATTTTTTTTGTTGAGAAATAGGAAGGACTGTTTTGACCATATTCTAGAGTCCATGAAAAAAAAATAAGGAGAGGAAGGCCTAAAGTTAGGATCCCCAATACCTTTGCTCAAATTAGACCTGGCCTTTTCTAAGTATTTGACTAGATTAAGAACCTATCCTTAACTCTCTATTTAAAGGGAGTTAGGGCATGAGTTTTCTACAAGTTTTACGACCTGAGAGAGAGGTTTGGACATGGAAAAACTTCGGATGCATAAAAAAATCGGGCATAGGCTTCATTAAGACACAAAAACGCTGTATCCTTAGTGAGAGAAAAAAAGGGAGAAGAAAGGGTTGCTTCTTCTCTAGGATTTTTCTTGATCCCTTCCTCTGAAGAAAATTCTTGATTTCCAGGACCAGGTTCGTTCAGATATGATCGGATCAAAAGATATATTTCAAAAACTTTTTTCTTTAATCCAAATTAGATCTGAGATATTTCAGATCTAATTCTTATTATTCTAATAATAAAAATAAAGTTTAGATAAATTAAATTAAATTTAATTTATCTTGATGTAGGATAATCCTATTACCCGTTTGATGATCCTGTAAGCAGTGGAAGATTCTGGATCTAGCCATGCAAGTGCCTGGCCTTTATCGATATCCACTCAGGCTAGATCTGGAGATCCTCTTCTTTTCTATCATGTCTCCAAAAATCAGATCTAAATCTAATTTGGAGGATCTTCAAAACAACTTTCAAAGATCAGCGTTGTCCTTTGCAGCAGCGCAGCCTTCTAGCTTTCTGTCGCCTTTCTCTCATCTGGATTGCACCAACTTGGATCCCAAAAACTACTTTGGGCGTGGAGAGGAGAGGGAGAAGATGGACTTTGGCATGGAGGAGGAGGAGAGAACCAAGCCTTGGGGCATGGGAATTTTTCAATGCTTTTTGAGTTGGGCGCAGGGTCTTATTTATAGACTATGCGTGATCCAACTCCTCTTCTTCCCAACCAATCACAATCCTTTATGAAATCAGATCTAAATCTGATTGGTGGGAATAGAGTCCCTTGGATTCTCCTTAGATGGTGCCTAAGATCAGTCAAACTTGGTTCTTAGGAGAAGTCTAATCGAAATCCAAAAAGGAGATGGAGTCCCTGTCCAACAGGGACTCCTGGGCGCCTCCAGCTTGGGCACACGCCAAGGGTGGCGTGCGCCCTCCTCCTTGCCAGGTTCTGGCAGGGGGACAAGCCCCCACCAGCTCTCCAATAGGTGCATGACACGTGGACAGAAGTCAAAGTGTCAATGGTCAACATTTGACCAGTCAAAGGTCAACTTTTGACCAAAGTCAAAGGACGAGAAATGGCAGGTGACCAAAAATGGCAGGTATTATCTTACAAAATAAGACAACCCTTTTTCTGACCTGGACAGACTCCAGTCAGATCAGTGAAGGCCTCTGATCGAGCACAAACTCCTTTGGCTCAGTCAGGACAACTATTTATGATAGTAAAAGAAGAACGTTAGGTTCAATCGAGTGCTAGCACGATTTTCTTGAACCTAATTGAATCTCATTCAGATCAATTGAACTGGATCAGTTCAATTGATGATCACCAGATTCAAACCCTTATTTGTGTGACCCAGTTAGGTTCAGTTCTGTATGGTAATGGGATATGTCATGATCTCTATCATCGACATCATCGAAACTCCTTTCGATGGATCAGAACTCTTCTGATTCGAACAGCTAGAATGATCGATCATCTAAATCATTCTAATTGCTCCCAAAATCCACCAGTGACACCTAGCAGTATATGGTGGCAACCCATCAGAGCTGAATGCGAACCTCTTGGTGCAGCTACCTGTGTGATTAAGTTCTTCTATCTTGAGCTCCGATCAGATTAGGGTTAAGGTGAACTCGTCAAACCCTAGTTTCTGTCATATGATGTAATCATTCGATTCAAGTCCGATGTGAAAACCTAAATAGAAACTCTTTCTATTATTTCACTCTGCCATGGCCATGGGCTTCTGGACTTGATTCTCATGATCATCATAGGGCTGCTCCTCTACCACCGAGGTAGATAGATTCCATCTTGATGCAATCCAGTTCCTACAATGAACATGCTATAGCCAACATACACCTCAGGATTCCGAATGGCTAGGAGACCGAGTTATGGTGTAGTCAAACTATAACACCCTCAAGGTGAACTATCGATGCACCTCAGGTCAAAGAACCAGACACACCACTACAGCATCGAGTCAGTCATTGACGAGAAGGTAGACTTCCTAATGACTACTCGAGGTGGTCACGCTCAGTGCCCTCATTCTCTAACGAGTATCTGTATACTCTCGCTCTGGTGTCTCCACACCATAGACTCAAGACTCATCTACTAAAGAGAAGCGATTGTACACCAACCTTCCGGATCAATCACCATCCTCGTGATGATCCTATGGTCGGGAGCATTTTATGAGTTAATAATGATTATTCATGTCTTAAATTTTCAACTCTTGAAAATATGAATTATCATTACCATTAACTCAAAGGATGTATCACAGACACTAAATACACATATGTGATAGAAAATAACCCATTTTATTGATTATTAGTCAAAATTATAATTTTGCCCCTAGAAGTGTATTACAAGTGTCAGCCAATTCTGGCTTCTAGGGCACATATATCTAACAATCTCCCACTTGTCCTAAAGTCAATTAGCTACAAGTCTAAGTCCCATCTTCTCAAGGTGGGCTTCGATCTTCTACTGGCCCAATGGCTTTGTAAGCGGGTCTGCCATATTGTCTATGGAGTTCGACTCTTCTTGACCTTCGATGTAATCCTTTCTTGAGATAATCATGGATGAGGTGGTATCGCCGCTCAATGTGCTTAGATTTTCTGGTAAGACCTTCGGCTCCTTAGTAAGGGCTATGGCACCATTATTGTCACAGTAAAGGGGAATGGCATCTGATGGCATTACTTCTATTTTTGTAGCAAACTTCTTATACCGGAATGCTTCCTTCGCAGCCTCTGATGCAGCAATATATTCTACTTCCATGGTGAAATCTGCTATCACGGTTTGCTTGAAACTCTTTCTAGCTGATAGCACTATCATTGCACACAAACAGACTCTCAGATGTCGACTTTCGATCATCTACATCAGACATAAAATCTGAGTCTGTCTATATATCCCTGGACTTGGAGTTCTCCGTTACTCAAAGATTAACATCATATTCCTTAGTTCTTCTTAAGTACTTAAGAATATATTTCATAGAAAGTCCTAGTGTTCTTCATTCTGAATTTGACTGATATCTGCTTTATGTTTGTTGGTATTCAGCTCGTTTACAATTTGCAAATTGGCCAAATAACTTGTCATGAGGCTCCTATTGTAGAAGCATAGGGATTCGTCATGCATTCTATTTCTTCAGGTGTGCTGGGGTACATCTTCGTGAAAGATGAAAACCCACTTGAGAAATCTCCCTTAAGTTTCATACTAAACCTCTTTTAGTACTTTCTCTATGTACATCTTCTTGAAGTCTAGCATCCTATTCGGTCTATCCCTATAGACTTATTTTAGAATAAGGATGCTTCACTAGGTCTTTCATGGAGAATTCTTGGACAACCATATTTTGACTATCGCAACATGGGATTATTTCCAATAAGGATGTCATCCACATACAATATGCGGAAGAATTAGTGCTCCCATTGATCTTTTTGAAACATAGTTCTCTTATTTTTGATGAACCAAATATTTGATCAATCATTGAAACGAGTGTTCAGCTCTGAGATTCTTGTTAAGTCCATATATGGATTTGTAGCTTGCAAACCTTATGATCAGTATCACTAAATGTGAATCTAGCGATTTCCATGTAGATTCTTCTTCAAGGTATAGTTAAGAACGCCATTTACATCCATTTGCCATATTTTCATAATCGAAATAGGCTGCAACAGCAATGTGCGAATTTAACATAGCCACTGGGGAAAAGAATCCTGATAGTCAATGCTTTCTTGACTATAATCTTTTGCACTAGTCTAGCCTAAATGTCTCCCATTTTCATCTGACCAATCTTTTTTGAGGACCCATTTATTACACCCAATAAGGTCCAACTTGGTGGATCACGAGCGTTTGACTTGTATTGAGTCAATCATTTCTCGAGTGATTCTGAATCGCCTCGTTGTACGTTTTGGGATCATCACCAGAGCACCATTACCTAGAGGAACATTTTCTCTACTTTTTGAATAATTCTAAGTATCTTAGGGGATAGAAACTCTTTCCGATCTACGAGGTGGAGGAGGTCGTGTTCTTATTGTTCAACCTGATTTGGTTCAATTGGTGCTTGGCTCATTGTCTTTGAGATTTCATCAGTTGATTGTTTCTAATGCCGCTGTCATAAATAAAATTTTTCAGATTGATGCATGTCATTCACAATCACATTGTAGTGTAGAATATAGAATGACTCTTAAGGACCTATGAAATCTGCTTAAAAACCAACTTGTCCGCTGTTGTCTTTTGAAGAGCGGACAACCCCAAATCTAAGATAATCAGACTTGCTCTCGGCATTCCTTACGTGTTGTAGGAATGATTTTAGAGGAACCTATTCAATAGATAATCGAATTAAATGAGTGTTGTCTCAAGAATATGTGAAGTCTTCAGCTCATCATATCCATATCCGAGTTTCATTCTGAAGACCCATTTGAGGTGTTCTGTGGAGTCCATTGAGAGACTTGCCATTTCCTTTAGATAGTCTGATTTGGCTAAGGTATTCACTCTCGATTGATCGAAAATCTTAATGGTTTTTAGTTTTTTTCTACTCAGTCTGAATTCTTTGACCTTTTTCAAAGCTTCAGACTTGTTCTAATAAATATACATACCATACCTAATAGATCATGGTAAAGGTAATAAAGCAGACAAAATTATCTCCGGCACATAAATGGGCCGCACACATCAGCATGACTAGGCAAGGAATCTGTCCCTTTCCGCCTACAAAAAGGGAGTTTAGTCATTTTGCCTTGAAGACAACAGTTGGATATGATCAAAAGTCAACGATCAATAGCATTTTTCTCTAATTTGTGATCTATCTCTATATGACCTAATCTCAGGTGCCATAGATACCTATCGTTTGGACTATCCCATAGGCGCTCTTGGCAATTTTCATGATCTTATCGATAGTTTAGAACACGAAGATAATCTAATATGTAGGTTATATACACTCTATATCTATATAAGAACCAATTTTGCACGTCAGTTTTTATATATCTTTACAAAGAAATATATAATAGCCAGTCTCCTATTCGAAAGGAAGGTCAATCACATAGCCTTCTCTAATGCTTGGTTAACCATGCCAATCAGAGATATCAAAAATTTTTGCTCGTGGCTGCAGGCACATAATAACAGTCTTTCAAAACTAAGTCTAAAACCAGATGGTAATCGAAGAGGGTATGTTCCCACAGCCACTATAGTAACTCTTACTCATTTTGCAACTGGCTTAGACCTCACTATTTCTTGTCTATATTTCCATCCCTCAGCCTCCTACATCCTTAAGACCTCCCTACATGGTAAAGTCCGGTATCCATTCATTGTTATGATCACTAGAAACCCTAGAGTCATAGCACCCAATCTGGAGTTGCCAGAAGAAAATCATAAGGTATAGAATGCATCAATTAACGAGCATACGACTTTTAAGAGACCTTGCCTCTTTTATTCTTCAGGGTGTGCATGGTAAGTAGGAACGTTTCCCACTTCTAGTGGCCGTTGCTTGTTTGTAATGGAAAATAACTTTTTTTTATCAGCGGTCTTCTTCTTTCGGCTCTACCCTTCTTCGTGTCTTTCCTCCTTCCCACCTTTTGCTTTTTCACAGACTTCTTTTTCTTTCAGAAGACTTTCTTTTCGAAATAAGTTGTTCCATAGCAAGAACTGAGTCATTAGAACCTTTCGATAGAAAGCTCACCGGTGACCAGCATTTCATTTAATTCGGCCAAGAAATTTTAAAAGTCTTATGCTATGTTGGTAATTCATGATGAATTGCCCATATGCATCAGTTCAAGGACTTGCCAGAATAACCATTGTTCTGTTAGATCTAAGTCTAACCTTTCACACCGAGCTCTCAAGCTCCTTTCCAAAGTCCTGATTCAGTCATCAGAACAGTAGACTCGTGTGGTATATCTGACGCCGCATTCTACACATTTCCTTAGCGCCTTAAAAAGTTGTTTCAGACTTGGATACTTGGCTGCGCGACTCTTTCACCAAAATCTCTTGTGGTGAGCCAACATTTGCGAGTAGTCCTGAATATCTTTATGTTGGCACTGGAGCTATCAAACATCAAGCCCAACAATGTAATTATCTGGCCTTATTATCTTCATCTATCCATTTTTTTAGAGACGCTTCTCTATTCAGCTGATGGACGGCTGATAAGGTGGAGGATCCTGGTCCAAACATGGGTTTAACTTCTGAAATTTCAAAACGTAATTTCTGTCTAAGTTCTGGGAGCCAATTTTTATAATTAGGACGGTTTTCTGTGAAAGGGATGCTGATAGTGGATCGAGGACCTAATATTAAAGATTGATTCAGGAACTACAAAATCGTTGCGTTTTCGAGAAGTTAACCCAGTGTTGCCAAGACCCTCCCATCTTATCAGCCTATCCATCGCTGACAAGAGCATCTCTAAAAAAATGGATAACGGAGATAATAAGGCCAGATATTACATTTGGCTGATGTTGATGAGCTCCAGTGCCAAAATGAAGATATCAGGACTGCTGCCAAATGTTGGCTCATCTGTAGAGATGTTGGTGAACAGAGTGCAGCCAAGTATCAAGTCACGAAATAACTTTTTAAGGCTAAGATGCATGATGGACAGTCATCCAAGATCATTTCTGATGATGATAAGACTTGAAGAGCTTGAGAAGCTGTGTGAAGTTAGACATGATCTGGAATGTTATTCTGCAATCCTTGACTGATGCATATGGGCAATTCATCATGAATTCACAGCATAAACTTCAAAATTTTTGGCGAAATTAATATGTGGTCACCCTGAGCTTTCTATGAAAGGTTCTAAAGGCTCATTCTTGCTATGAATGGACTTCTTCAAAAGAAAGTCTTTGAAAAAAAAAGAAGTCTGCGAAAAAGTGGAAGGTGAAAAAGGAAAGAAGAAGGCATAGCCGAAGAAGAAGACGCTATAAAAAAAAGTGTTTCATGCAACAGCGCGGCCACTGAAAGTGGAACTCCTACTTACCTGGCCATCCTGAAGAACAAGAAGGAAGGTCCTTCTGGAGGTATGCTCGTTATTGAGTCTAACCTTATGATTTCTTCTGCATCCAGTTGGGTGCTTGACTCTGGTTCTAGTGCTCATCTGTGCACTTTCATGCAGGATCTTAAGGATAGCAGGAGGCTGAGGGATGGAGACATGATCCTATGCATCGGTAATGGAGCAAGAGTTGCTGCAGTGGCGGTGGGAACATACCCTCTTCGATTACCATCTGGTTTAGACTTAGTTTTGAAAGACTGTTATTATGTGCCTGCAGCTAGCAGGAATTTGATTTCTATTTCATGCTTAGCACTAGAAGGCTATGTGATTACCTTCTTTAAGGACCATTGTAACATTCTTTATGAAAGAAATAAAATTGCAAATGGTTTTCTTATTAACGGTCTTTATCAGCTACATATTGATGTATCTATTCTAACTATCGAGCAAAACGTGAATGCCAAACGACCTAGGGATAGTCCAAACGATAGGTATCTATGGCACCTGAGATTAGGTCATATAGCAGAAGATAGGATCAACAAATTGGAGAAAAATGGGCTATTGAGTCCGTTGACTTTCGAGTCATATCCAACTTGTGAATCTTGTCTTCAAGGCAAAATGACTAAACTCCCTTTTGTAGGACATGGGGAAAGGGCCACAGATCTCCTTGCCCTAGTACATACTGATGTGTGCGGCCCATTTGATGTGCCGGCTAGAGGCAATTTTGTCTACTTCATTACCTTTACCGATGATCTGTCTAGGTATGGGTATGTGTATCTTATGAGACACAAGTCTGAAGCTTTTGAAAAGTTCAAAGAATTCAGACATGAAGTAGAAAAACAAACTGAAAAACCCATTAAGGTTCTTCGATCAGATCGAGGAGGTGAATACCTTAGCCTGGAAATTCCTAGACTATCTCAAGAAAATGGCATAGTCTCTCAATGGACTCCACCAGGAACACCTCAACTCAACGGGGATTTCAGAATGGAGAAATCGGACTCTATTGGATATGGTTCCGATCCATGATGAGCTTCACAGACCTTCCTGATTTTCTTTGGGGACATTCATTGTTAACTTCAATTTATCTACTGAATAGGGTTTCCCTCTAAAAAACCGTTCCTACCACACCGTATGAGATATGGCACGGTAAGAAACCAAGTCTGAGTCATCTCAGAATTTGGGGTTGTCCGGCTCATGTCAAAAGACAACAAGCGGACAAGTTAGAGTTTAGGTCCTTCAGAGCTCGATTCATAGGATATCCTAAAGAGTCATTAGGATACTATTTCTACATTCCAGAAGACCACAATGTGATTGTGAGTCGACATGCCATCTTTCTTGAAAAATAGTTTATTCAAGATAGCGGCATTGGAAAGCAGATTAAGCTTGATGAGAAAGTCTCACAAGTACAACGAGCTAAGGACCAATTGGAACCAAATCAGGTTGAGCCAATAAGAACACTACCTCCTCCACCTCGTAGATCGGAAAGAGTTTTCCATCCCCCTGAAAGATACTTAGGTATTATTTCAGAGGAAGTAGAGAAAATGTTCCTCGTAGGTAATGGTGCTCATGGTGATGATCCCAAAACCTACAATGAGGCGATATCAGATATCGACTCCGAGAAATGGCTAGAGGCAATGCAGTCAGAAATTGACTCGATGCACTCAAACCAAGTCTGGACCTTGGTAGATCCACCAGAAGGTATAGTACCTATTGGGTGTAAATGGATCTTCAAGAGAAAGATTGGTGCAGATGGAAATGTGGAGACATTCAAGGCTAGACTAGTGGCAAAAGGTTATAGTCAATGTGAAGGCATTGACTATCAGGATACCTTTTTTCAGTGGCTATGCTAAAATCCATCCGCACATTGCTTGCCGTTGCAGCCTATTTCGATTATGAAATATGGCAAATGGACGTGAAAACGGACATTCTTAAATGGATATCTTGAGGAAGATATCTATATGGAATAGCCGCTAGGTTTCACATCCAGTGATACTGATCACAAGGTTTGCAAGCTGCAAAGGTCCATATATGGACTTAAGCAAGCATCTCGGAGCTGGAACACTCATTTCAATGATGTGATCAAAAAAGTTTGGTTTCATCAAAAATGAAGAGGAACCATGTGTCTTCAAAAAGGTCAGTGGGAGCGCTGTTGTCTTCCTCGTATTGTACGTGGATGACATCCTCCTTATTGGGAATGATATTTTCATGTTGACGACAGTCAAAATATGGTTGTCCAAGGAATTCTCCATGAAAGACCTAGGTGAAGCATCCTTTATTCTAGGAATTAAGGTCTATAGGGATAGACCGAATAGGATGCTAGGACTTTCACAGAAGATGTACATAGAGGAAGTACTAAAGAGGTTTAGTATGGAAAACTCTAAGAGGGGATTAATACCCTTCAGACATGGTATTCATCTTTCCAAGAAGATGTGCCCTAGCACACCTGAGGAAATAGAATGCATGAGCAAGATCCCTTATGCTTCTGCAATAGGGAGCCTCATGTATGCCATGCTATGTACACGACCTGATATAGCCCATGCTGTGAGTGTCACAAGCAGATATCAGTCAAATCCAGGTGAAGAACACTGGACTTCTGTGAAATGTATCCTTAAGTACTTGAGAAGAACTAAGGATATGATGTTGGTCTTTGGTAACGGAGAACTCCAAGTCCAGGGATACACAGACTCGAATTTCATGTCCGATATAGATGATCGAAAGTCGACATCTGGGAGTCTGTTTGTGTGCAATGGTGGTGCTGTCAGCTGGAAGAGTTCCAAGCAAACCATGATAGCAGATTCCACCATGGAAGCAGAATATATCGCTGCATCAGAGGCTGCGAAGGAAGCATTCTGGTACAAGAAGTTTGCTGCAGAAATTGGAGTAATGCCATCAGATGCCATTCCTCTGTACTGCGACAACAATGGCGCCATAGCCCTTGCTAAGGAGCCGAGGTCTCACCAGAAATCCAAGCACATTGAGCGGCGATACCACCTCATCCGCGATTACCTCGAGAAGGGTTACGTCGAGGTCAAGAGAGTCAACTCCACAGATAATGTGGCAGACCCACTTACAAAGCCGTTGGGACAACAAAAGATCGAAGCCCACCTTGAGAAGATGGGACTTAGACTTGTAGCCAATTGGCTTTAGGACAAGTGGGAGATTGTTAGATATATGTGCCCTAGAAGCCAGAATTGGCTGACACTTGTAATACACTTCTAGGGGCAAAATTATAATTTTGACTATAATCAATAAAATGGGTTATTTTCTATCACATATGTGTATTTAGTGTCTGTGATACATCCTTTGAGTTAATGGTAATGATAATTCATATTTTCAAGAGTTGAAAATTTAAGACATGAATAATCATTATTAACTCATAAAATGCTCCCGACCATAGGATCATCATGAGGATGGTGATTGATCCGGAAGGTTGGTGTACAATCGCTTCTCTTTAGTAGATGAGTCTTGAGTCTACGGTGTGGAGACACCGGAGCGAGAGTACAGGTACTCGTTAGAGAACGAGGGCACTGAGCGTGACCACCTCGAGTAGTCATTAGGAAGTCTACCTTCTCGTCAATGACTGACTCGATGCTGCAGTGGTGTGTCTGGTTCTTTGACCTGAGGTGCATCGACAGTTCACCTTGAGGGTGTTATAGTTTGACTACACCATTAACTCGGATCTCCTAGCCATATGGAATCCTGAGGTGTATGTTGGCTATAGCATGTTCATTGTAGGAACTGGATTGCATCAAGATGGAATCTATCTACCTCGGTGGTAGAGGAGCAGCCCTATGATGATCATGAGAATCAAGTCCAGAAGCCCATGGCCATGGCAGAGTGAAATAATAGAAAGAGTTTCTATTTAGGTTTTCACATCGGACTTGAATCGAATGATTACATCATATGACAGAAACTAGGGTTTGACGAGTTCACCTTAACCCTAATCTGATCGGGGCTCAAGATAGAAGAACTTAATCACATAGGTAGCTGCACCAAGAGGTTCGCATTCAGCTCTGATGGGTTGCCACCATATACTGCTAGGTGTCACTGGTGGATTTTGGGAGCAATTAGAATGATTTAGATGATCGATCATTCTAGCTGTTCGAATCAGAAGAGTTCTGATCCATCGAAAGGAGTTTCGATGATGTCGATGATAGAGATCATGACATATCCCATTACCATACAGAACTGAACCTAACTGGGTCACACAAACAAGGGTTTGAATCTGGTGATCATCAATTGAACTGATCCAGTTCAATTGATCTGAATGAGATTCAATTAGGTTCAAGAAAATCGTGCTAGCACTCGATTGAACCTAACGTTCTTCTTTTACTATCATAAATAGTTGTCCTGACTGAGCCAAAGGAGTTTGTGCTCAATCAGAGGCCTTCACTGATCTGACTGGAGCCTGTCCAGGTCAGAAAAGGGTTGTCTTATTTTGTAAGACAATACCTACCATTTTTGGTCACCTGCCATTTCTCGTCCTTTGACTTTGGTCAAAAGTTGACCTTTGACTGGTCAAATGTTGACCATTGATACTTTGACTTCTGTCCATGTGTCATGCACCTATTGGAGAGCTGGTGGGGGCTTGTCCCCCTACCAGAACCTGGCAAGGAGGAGGGCGCACGCCACCCTTGGCGTGTGCCCAAGCTGGAGGCGCCCAGGAGTCCCTGTTGGACAGGGACTCCATCTCCTTTTTGGATTCGATTAGACTTCTCCTAAGAACCAAGTTTGACTGGTCTTAGGCACCATCTAAGGAGGAATCCAAGGGACTCTATTTCCACCAATCAGATTTAGATCTGATTTCACAAAGGGTTGTGATTGGTTGGGAAGAAGAGGAGTTGGATCACGCATAGTCTATAAATAAGACCCTGCGCCCAACTCAAAAAAAGAAGAATTGAACAATTCCCATGCCCCAAGGCTGCCTCTCTCTCCTCCTCCATGCCAAAGTCCATCTTCTCCCTCTCCTCTCCACGCCCAAAGAGTTTGGGATCTTAGTTGGTGCAATCCAGATGAGAGAAAGGCGACAGAAAGCTAGAAGGCTGCGCTGCTGCAAAGGACAACTGCTGATCTTCGAAAGATGTTTTGAAGATCCTCCAAATCAGATTCAGATCTGATTTTTGGAGACATGATAGAGAAGAAGAGGATCTCTAGATCCAGCCCGAGTGGATATCGGTAGAGGCCAGGCACTTGCATGGCTAGATCTAGAATCTTCCACTGCTTACAGGATCATCAATAGATAATAGGATTACCCTACATCAAGGTAAATTAAATCTAATTTAATTTATCTATATTTTATTTTAATTATTAGAATAATAAAAATTAGATCTAAAATATTTTAGATCTGATTCAGATCAAAGAGAAAAGTTTTTAAAATATATCTCTTGATCTGATCAGATCTGAACGAACCTGGTCTGGAAAATCAGAATTTTCTTTCAGAGGAAGGGATCAAGAAAAATCCTAGAGAAGAAGAACCCTTTCTTCTCCCTTTTTTTCTCTCACTAGGATACAACGTTTTGTGTCTTAATGAAGCACTATGCCCAGATTTTTTTTGCACCCAAGTTTTCCATGTCCCAAACCTCTCTCTCAGGTCTAAAACTTGTAGAAAACTCATGCCCTAACTCCCTTTAAATAGAGAGTTATGATAGAGTTCTTATCTAGGTCAAATACTTAGAAAGGCAGGTCTAATTTGAGCAAGGATTGGGGATCCTAACTCTTAGGCTTCCTCTCCTTATTTTTTTTCATGGACTCTAGAAAATATGTGCAAACAAGTCTTCTATTTCTCACAAAAAAATAAGAGGAAAATTAGGTGGTTTGGTGCCTTAAAGAAATAAGGAAAGATGATGAATCAAACTCTATCCAATAGAGACCTAGGTCAAAACAACTTGTTTGTTTTGACCTACTCCATAATTAATTTTCTTCTAAAATGGTAGAAGACATAAAAAAGGGCATGGATACTCTCTAGAAATAAAATTTTTCATGAAGATTCCAAGGAAATTAGTGTGGGGGGGCATGGAAAGCAAGATGGCGCAAGATGGAGAAATCCTAGTCACACTTGGATTTCTAGTTTTGACTTGGTCCAACTTATTATTTGAATTTAATTAAATCAAAACTAATGTAACCCAATTAGAGATGATCTTAGTCCGACTAAAAGCTAAATTAAATTTAAATTAAGTTTAATTTTTAATTAAATTAAAAATTGGTTGCATACAAGTCCTAATTGAATAGGGACTTATTCTCTCTTGTAATTAGCTCATCCAATAAACTAATTAAACATGATCCAATTAAGGCCAAACCAAATTTAATTAAACTTAGTTTTAATCCTTTGGTTTTATTAAATTAAGTCAATTAGCAATATAATTGCTAATCGATCCTCTTATAATACTTGCATTAGATCAAACAACCTTAGAACGATTCTAGATTGTTGATTAACCATCCAATTAGATCGAGATCTTTTATGTGTGTGACCTCATAGGTTCGAACCTAAATCGATAGCATAGGAATAGATTTTTGTACCAATCAAAGTGATCATCTAGCAATGATACCCGATGGTTGGATAGGTCAAATGTGTAAAGCAACACTCTTAGAACCCATGTGGATATAGTTTCCGTATAATTCATCCCCTTGATCTTAATGCTTATAGGATGACTTAGAGTTTAACTATCCATCCTGATTAGATCATCCATATTGTATTTTAAAATATCAAATCTATCTCATGGATTATCCTGACTAAGGTTTTGCTAAATTGAAATATAATGATGCATTTTCTCCAAATCCTTGAAGTGGTCAATCCCAACTTGATCATACTGACTTTACAAGTACTTAAACTATGCCCAAAAACCTTCCATTATTGAATTAAAAATTTAGGTTATCCAGCATCAAAGCATAGTGAGTTGCTTGTAAGCCACTGTGGTGATTGCAGCTCTAAGGAACACTTATTTCCATATCCCATCAGAGTAATTCTTGACAGTAGAATGCTCTGGAGTAGGTCACGTTCAGTGATGATATACCCTTACATCTCACCTATATGTCAGATCAGTATTTCCACACTCTTTGGTTAAGAGGACAACCAACCTATATGATATACTGTGATCTATACTCGATAAATGTTGTCATCCTGATTAGCAATGTATCATTTGGTCATGAACAGTTTAAGGACTAATTGATAATTTTTTTTTATCAAAACTAAATAGTCCTATGGACCTTATCATAATAAATGGAGTTCATCAGAAGATGTAGATTTTATGATAAAAAAGTTAGAATATTATTTTATTTAATAATAAATTATTTATAAATATAAAATGATTCAACCATCAATAGGCTGATGATTGGCTTTGGGACAAAATTTCCAACAAAGCTATGATACCACTTATTGTCTAGCTAGACAACCCAAGAAGGAGGGGGGGGGGGGTGAATTGGGTTTTCTCAAACTTAAGCAAATATGTGAGATTTTTGAAATAAATTAACTTAGATGCAGTGAATATGTACCAAATGCTATATGTAGTAATAAAATTTAAATCAATGAATGCTAAACAAGAATGTAAAGTAAGTAAATAAGCATACATACAAATATAAAGGATTTTATAGTGGTTCCATGCACATGAATCACCTATAATCTTTTGATTATAGTGTGATTATTTTGGCCAGGCTCATAATCAAATCCAATTAATTTTTATTATGCCTAGAGTTGCTCTGATATCAATTGTTATGATACCACTTGCTCTGGCACCATCTCTTGGAAAGATCCCTCATGCAGAATATGGATCTTTCAAGTCCAAAATCGATACACTGATGATGATGTCAATACCGTAATAGAAAAAAAAGAAGAGACAATAAAAGGATACAATTAAATATGTGGATCAAGCCAAGGCTTACCTTCATGGGGCATGCAAGCTTTACTATAAGAAAAAAAAAAATTTTTGCAAGAAGAGATCACACCCTCTCAAAACTCGTATATCAATTCTCTTTCTCAACAAGCACTCCCTCACAAAGCTTCCTTTAGGAAACCCTCTATAGCGCTGACCGCTGTTTGATAGTCTGCCCAAATCTCCTTGCTTTTGCTCTCTGCCAGCTCCTTGCTGGTCTACTGCTATATCTCAGGTCTTTGCTAAACTCACCTGCTACCACTCTGATGTTGCTGTCTGCCCACAGGCCCTTTTAAAGGCCTTAAACCAAGTCTGGATCAGAGACTGGACTCTAATTAGAACTCAAACAACACCTCCAAACTATTTGATCAAGCCTATATCCATCCTAAACTATTGGATCTCACCCGCATGCCTTCTCAGCCATTGGATCATGCAAAATTGCATCACCGCTCGGCTTGTAGAGCTCGTAGAAATAAGGTGAACCACTAAAGGGTCCATGAGAGGAACGGACTCCATGGGAAAAAATGACGTGGCATGGTGGACTGCCGTGCACTGCATGGGCATCCCGTGGACTACGCCCCCCCATGTGCACATCTTGGGCCGTGCTTGCATGCGGGCCACACATGCACCTGCATGCACCTGGGCTACACCCATGTGCTGGGTTGCACCTAGCTATGGACCAGGACCTCCTATAGGCCTCTTCTGTAGGCTCCTTTTTTTTGCTATGGTTTCACCTATGGATAAAATTTCAAGATATTTTTCTCAACAATCTTCATCTTGACTTGACATTCGACCATCACCTAACCTTGAGAGCTTTCTAAATGATCTCGCAGATCTGGCCCCCATACCCTGGAGCAAATACCTATCAACTTATGGATAAGCAAATATGGAAGTCGAGAAAGGATGCTTGATCCCATCTCCATCATATGCTTGACTCACCTGACCTAAGACTTGCTTAGGGTAGCCTCTTATAATAACAGAATCTTCACCCTATGACATCACCCATCATCCTCCCGAGTCTTCCATTTCATGCTTGGTCCATTTGCACCTGAAGCTCCACCTTGCTCTAAGCTTCCACTAGCTCATGAAGCTGCACCTCGCATTAAGCTTCCTGTCAAGAAGTAATGGCCTCCATACTTTTTTCTCCCAAGATAATCCTATACCATGCATGATCGTCAAGATTCTATCACTAGCTCCTCATCTATAGTTGCTTGAATCTAGTCTACTTAGTAAAATTATATTTCTTCTAAAACTAGGTATATATTGGATCTAATCCAAATTTTTTACTATTCCATCATGTACCTATAAGCTGATAGTCCTAGTATCCATGATCGCACAGCTTGATCCATCCGATAAACGAACAGTATCCTAACCATTCTTCAGGGAGTCAAATAGCTTCTCTCTATAATAAACATGATGCGAACATGCAAAATCTAAAATCCACTATCGGAAAGAAGTAGATACCTTATCTAATACCAAAGTACACAATTATCGATCTCATCACTATCGCTATTTTGGACCATCGCCACTATAGTCTTCATTCGATCTCTAAGTTATAGGCAATCTTTGATTCGATGCCCTAACTTATTACACCAGTAGCATTTGATCTTGCTCTAGTTCCTCATCTTAGACTTGAACTACCTACCTTGTGATCTTCTACTGCTTCATCTTCTATTACCACCACCTCCAGCACCATCATAGCCGAGTCGTCATTTGAACTTAAGGCTTGATTCTTCTACCTGAGAACCTTATTCTAGAGAAGCATAGAAATGACCTCTTCCATCTTGATGGTGCTCTTTTTCATAAAAAGAGTAGTCATCAAGGACTCAAAAGAGAAGAAAAGCAATGAAAGCAAGATCAATATCCTGATCTTCTCCTCAACCTTCTCACCAACACTGAGAAGGTCGGTGAGAATCTTCTAAAAGTTGCTGAGATGCTCTGCACTCTCTATCCCTTGCTTATTCGTAGCTAGTAGATCTACTTTTAAAGGAAGAGAGCATTGGTGAGTGACTTCGTCATGTACATTTGCTCGAGCTTCAACCACATCACCGTCGAAAAAGTCTTTCTAAGCATATGGATCACCACATCATGCACTAAGTACAAGTTGATCGTACTCATCATCTGCATCTAGAGCTACTTTTAATCTTTCACCTCTATGATAATTGGCTTCTCTTCGCATAAGAGAGCATCAATTAATCCTTATTAGATGAATACATCTTTCATCCTCGCTTGCCATAAGAAGAAATTGCTCTTTCCATCAAATTGGTTGATTTCTATCTTGATTGAGCCTATCTTCTTCATCTTTTTCAATCTTAATCAACATCGTCCACAATCTAAACCTCTCATATGATGTAGCTTTGATACCAATTGTTGTGGCTAGAGTTATTATAATATCAATTATTATAATACTACTTGCTCTGGCATGATGTGTTGGAAAGATCCTTCATACAAAATACGGATCTTCTAGATCTAGGATTGGTATGCTAGAGATGATGTTGATACCATAATAGAATAAAAGAAGAGATAATAAAAGGATATAATCAAATACGTGGATCAAGCCAAGGCTTACCTCCATGGGGCATGCAAGCTTCATTATAAGAAAAGAAAAAATTTTATAAGAAGAGATCATACTTTCTCAACCCTCGTATACTAATTCCTCTCTCTCAATAAGAAGTACTTCTTCACAAAGCTCTCTCTAGGAAACCCTCTGTAGTGCTGACCGTTGTTTGATAGTCTGCCCAAAGTTCCCTACTTTGGCTCTCTACCAGCTCCCTATTGGTCTGCCATTGCATCTTAGATCTCTGCCAAACTCACCTACTACCATATTAATGTTGCTGCCCATAGGCTCTTTTAAAGGCCTCAAACTGAGCCTGGATCAGAGACTAGACTCCAATTAGAACTCAAACAACACCTTCAGACCATCTGATCAAGCCTGTATGCACCCTGAACAATTGGATCTTACCCGCATGCCTTCTCATCCATTGGATTGTGCAAAACCACATCACCATCTAGCTTGTAGACCTCATAAAAATAAGGTGAACCGCTCAAGGGTCCACAAGAGGCATGGACCATGCGGGAAAAGATGATATGGTGCAATGGACCACCGTGCGCCATATGGGCATCCTGTGGACCGTGCCCCTATGCATGTATCTTGGGCCATGCGTGCACCTATGCATGCCCAGGCCTATGCCTGCACTGGGCCGTGCTCGTGTGATGGGCCACACCCAGTTGCAGGCCACGCACTTGTGGGTCGGGTCGTGGCCTGCACAGGCCTATTCTATGGGCTCCTTTGTGCTATGGTTTTACTTGTGCATCGAATTTTGAGGTTTTACTTGCACTGTGGAATTACCGATCACAATCTTTACAAGCCTTTCTATAGGCTCACAATCCAATTTTCAGATTTGGATTAAACTTATTCCCTAAGTTTCAAACCCTTGAAACTTGTTATAGCAAATTTTAGGAAAACAAAAATTTTACAACACAAAAATCTTTTTAATGTGCTGATGGAAATCATTGAAGCTCGCTTGAGGATTACCTAGATGGTTTGCATGAGATTGGGCACACTTCTTCTTGTTGATTACCTTCTTAAAATTCAAGAACTTTGAGATCTAGAGCTCAAGAATATTCTTAATGCACTCAAGGCTAAAATTTGGCTTTTCTTGCTTGAAATAGGCTATTTCTGGTATTCAATTAGATTTCTCTTGATTTTCAAATGATCCCTTGACCTTGTAAAATAATTTGAATTCAAAACTAGTTATTTTTGCTCGTTGTGGTTGGAATCTAGCCATTCAAATACTTTGGATATTTTTGCAACTTTCTTTGTGCTATTTGTTATGACTGTTAGAAAGTCATGAGTTGACTTAGATAGGTCTGGACTCAACTTGAAGTCTTCAGAAGTTGACTCGAGGTCTTTAGGAGTCAACTCGAGCATTGTGTCAAGAAAATAGGCTCTCTGTCTTTTTTGAAAGAGTCGACTTAAGCTATACGGGAGTCGACTCGAGGTTTATGTTGGTGCCATCCTGCATGTTAGAGTCAACTCGAGGTCTGCTAAAATTGATTCTAAGCCTGTGTCAAATACTGAAATTATGTTGGAGTTGACTCGAGGTCTATTGGAGTTGACTCGACTTCCTTAATTTGGCTTTTCTTATTTGTTGCACCTCCGAACTTGATTTTTCTTGGCTCAAATACTTTCCAAATGATTTCAAATATTTTCAAAGCTTACCACAAGAGTTAGCTTCTTACAAAAATATTCTTAATCAAGCTTCAAAGTTATTAGTCCCTTTTTATACTCTAATATTATGCAATCATTAAAATCATTCCTTGGATCAATAGTATCTCTCTTGGAGGTCAAGTTGCTACCATCATGGGAACTGATGATCGAGCAAACATTGTATGATGCTAGCATAAGCTTGGTGAGTCCTCAAGGTAAGGCCGACTTCTTTTTACTTATGTTATATTTTTGTCATTTATTGAGCTAATTTTTTTATTCGATAATGTAGCAATTTGGCCATCCTTGGAGGTGATCAAATCTACCTACAAGAAGAGGTTGGATGGGGAGTCCTCTTCAAAGAGGGCAAGGAAGTCGAGGATGACTCCTCCTCCAGCATCGATGTTGTTACTTAAGGCTTCGAATGTGGAGCTTGTTGAGATCGACAACGAGCCCAAGGTCATCTCCATGCCATTGAGGTAGGCCCCTCCAATCTCACTAGAGCCAAGCCATGCTGAAAACCTGAGCATCCCCCCAAGCATACTGTAACACCACTGATAGAATGAAATGTTATTGTTAGGACACCATGTTTATTAGTTTAATTCTGACTTTTTAAATAATTAAAAATATATAAAAGGTAGCAAGTTGGATCGAATCCATAGAGAAGATAGTGCTTTAATTTGAAATCTTTAATTTTATAAAAAAGAATAAAAGAAAGATTTCAAAAAAAATTAAAGTTAAAAAATAAAAATTAAAATTATTAAAACTAAAGAATAGAAATTTAAAGAGTATAAAAATAAATTTTTGGTACTAAAATCTACTATTTAGGTCTTAGCATCTACATGCAATAAAAAAAAATTAAAGATCATGAAAATAAATTTTGCATTAATTAAAATTTAAAATTTAAATACAAGAAAATTAAAAGGATAGAAAAAGCAAGAAAAAATTAGAATAAATGATCTTAATATTGGATTAGTGTTGGCATAAAGATGGTATAGGAAGCAGCTCTTCTTCTCAGCACCTCTTGTCTTGAAGCAGCCTTCAACCCAAGCTTGCAGCTTACCCTGTACCAAATCTCTTTCTTCAGATCAAAGATAATTCACTTAATTTGTTCAATCTGGGGTGTTTAAATAGAGTGGAGGGTAGCATCTAGCGAGGAATGCAGGTTGAATTCAGCTAAATTTACATGATAGAATCCTTCTCAAAGTCACTTGGAACTTGCTGGATCACTATAGCCATTAGATGGAAATCAAACAAGTGGAAATCACCTAAAAACCCATTGTTTAAAGGCTTAAATCAAATTAAAATTGTTTCTAGCCTTCAGATCATGAAATTAGGTGCTTTTGGGCCGTTAGATTGTGCACTTGGGCTTTTGGAGTCTTTGAATCAAGTTGGCTGCCTTTTTAGCCGTTAGATTACACAGAGGAAGGCTCGCCACCATTGGATCATGCTAGATTAGTGGGCCACCACTGATGGATATGGGATAGATGAATTTCGGCCATCAGATCAAGTGTGTAGTACGTCATCAGCCACACAATTACACAAAATCATCCTACCCTCTTGTAAGTTGCGTGAAAGCCGGGTTTACCATCCATATGCCTTATATTGTGGATCAACTGATGGGTCCATCATGGACCAACTGGTTTAAAACTAGTTTGGGTAATTGATTTTTGGGCTGGGGTAGCTTCTTTTTATTGTTTTTTTATTATTCTTTTGAATCTTTATTTGGGATCCGATTTAAGTCCGATTTACTCCATTTTTTTTCTTTTAACCAGCAAATTGAGCTCTTTTATTGGCAATATTTTTCCTACAAAATACAAAAAGAATCATTAATTTTTTAAAAATAAAGATAAATTATTTCATAAATTAATATTATTATTGGTGAATTTATCATAATTATCATACCCCTAAACTTGAACTTTGCTAATCCTCAAGTAAAGAAAGAATTTGCTTTTAGATATCTTTTAGCTTAGAGTTTCAGGTTTTACCATGCAATTTTCAAAAGGGCCAATGATGTTCAGTAGAGCATAAGTAAAGTATGTCATCAGGGTATTAGTACTTAACTAATATAAAAATTAAGTGAAGAACATTAAATCTTCTCCAAATTTTTTCTAAATTGTCCCTATCTTTATCTCTAAATTATCTAACTTACATTCAGACAAGTGTATTGTTATTTCCAATGAAGACTTGTCTATTTTTTGATGCGAATATCATTGCTTACTTAGGCAACGAGATCTGGTTACTCGCTAGAAAATCAATATATTTTTTTATTTATTTAATATTATACTACTATTGAATGTCTTAATCCCTTAAGCTTTTTGTTTGATCTATGTAGAAAGTTTTGGGCTAATGACTTTCAAACCAGTTGGTTTTAGAACACTAGGTATAAAATACTTTTCAGGCTTACTAGCTTGAATTAATAGGCTACGAGTTAGGACTAGCTTTATAATGAGATTCTTTATCCTTTCCATCTTTTGATGCAAAACTCAATGCTTGCTTAGGTAGAGAAGCCCAGTTACTTAGTGAGAAATACTTAAAAACTATTTTATTTTAAAAGTAATTTTTATAAAGAAACATATAGTTACCCTATATAAGTCCATAAAAAGTAAACTCTTCTTTGATGTTGGTAGAAAAAATCAGAAATGCTCAAGAAAAGATTGTTTATGTTGTAGACATAACTCTTTATCGAATTTACTTAATACTTGATCCCTTAATATCTCACAAACTATCTGATCTATGCATTAATTTTTTTTTAAAAAGTTGCTTAGTTCAACTTGATTCTTGAGCGTAATCGGATGCCTAAGTGCTAAATACTAACTTCTTCAAGGACTTTTTAAAATATTTTATTTTTTAAATTTTTTTATTTTCATCCCTAACTTAGTCGGTATTATCCTCAATGGAGAAGAAAAAATAAAGGATGCAATAAAAATAATAAAAAATATACCTGACTCAATATATTTTTGGTCTAGCATAGGTCTTGAAGCTTTGGCTCTCCCTCCAACTTATTCAACATGTCCTAAAAAAAAGTAAACTAAAAAGATAAATTAAATATAAAAATTAAGTTGCCTTCTAAGAATGCTAATTTTAATGTCTTCAACCTAACTTTTATGATTCTATCTATCCTATATCGAATATTCGATTGACAAATTTTAATAGTTTTGGATTACTAATCTCAAGAAAATAGCTTGTGATCCCTTTGTTGATAAATTTCATCAACTTATTGCTAATTTTGGAAAGGTAGTTCACGACCCCCTTCTTAGATCATTGTTTGTCAAGAATTTCTCCTATTTATTCTTTTAAAATGCTCATGAATTGAATTTTTGAGTTAGGAGTTAAGTCCAACGTGATGGATATCAAGAGGATATCATTTGGTTCTAAACATTCATATTTAGATGTGACTAAAGATGGCTTCAGTTTTAGAGATAAATTAATATGAACTTGCTTAAATAATTTCATTGGCATCTCATTGTATGCCCCTTGCTTTTTGCAGGAAGAACCAGCTTCTAGGACTGAAGAGAATAGGATCTTTAGATTTATATGTCTCGGATAACTCATCTTCTCTCTTCATTTTTTTTTTTATCTTCATTTAAATTGGAATCAGTATTAGTACCAGTTCTAGACTCAGGTTCTTTTATGTGATTAGTTTCAGTACTAACATCTTCTTCTAGATTTTTAATTTGGCTAGCATCAATACTAGCTTCTCTCACCTAGTCTTGGTATATATCCTTAAGAATCCTACCACTTCTAAGTTCAGAAATTGCTTTAGCATTTAGAAATTGGAGATTCTTAAGTAGAATATTGAATTGATGACTAGGCCCAGCTCATTGGCGGACATTAGATAGGTTGTTTCTAGAATTTGCTATTAGTTGGCTCGGTAATTGACCTGATTCTCTTCTTATGGCAGACTCAGCTAACTATCCTATTTATGCTTCTTGTTAGAAATATATCCTAAAGTCAATCATCTAAGTTGTAAATGATTGTAATTTATATATGAATTATCAAATAATAATTATTTTTTGGCTTATTCATCATCAAAGTTTTATCTTTCTTAAATGAACTCCTAAGTTATAATGAAGTTCTTAGAACTATACTCGATTGATAAAGAAGAATTTATCGGATGGTTCTTAAATTGTTTATGATCAAATGATAAGTTATTAACTAGGATGATAACTTATCAAGTATAGATCACTGTATGTCATATGTGATAGTTATCTTAATAACCAAGTGATATGGAGACACTGATATGGCATGCAGGTGAGATGTAAGAGTACATCTGCATTGAACATAATCAATATAGAACTCTACTATTAAGAGTAGCTAGCTAAGACCAATGGATATAAGTGTTTCTTTGATCTGAGATCACTATGGTGACTTGCAAGCAACTCACTGTACTTTGATGTCGGACTATCTATATTTATAATATAGTGATAGAAGATTTTTAGGTACAGTCAAGTATTTATAGAGTATGTGAGTCAAGATGAAATTGACTACTCCTGATTAACTTCAGTAGCAAATGTCTCACTGTATTTCAATTTAGCAAAACCTAGGTATGGATAATCATCATGAGGAGTCACAGAATTTGCAAACTTTGAAACATAATATGGATGACTTGTATGAGTGTTGACAACAAACTTGAAGTCATCCTGAGCATTAAAGGTTAAAGGGATGAATTATACAGTAACCATGGGTCAGGGTTCTAAGAATATTGCTTTGCATACATTCGACTTATCCAGACGTCGGGTACCATTGCTAAATGGTTATTTTGATTGATACAGAAATTAGTTTTTATGCTATTGGCTTAGGTTCAAACCTATAGAGTCACACACATAAGATGTTACTATCTAATCAAATATTTGATCGATGATTGAGAATCGTTCAGTGATCGAATCATCAATGCGATTGATGATCAAACAAGTGCAAGTATTGCAAGAGGATATATTAGCAATTAGATTACTAATTGGCTCAATTTAATTGAGCAATTAGGTTGAGATAAAGTTTAATTGAATTAGATTCAATTAGAATTAGTTTAGACTTGATTAGGTCAAGTCCAATTGGTTTATGAGATATGCCAATTACAAGAAAAAATAATTTTCTGTTGGATCAGGACTCAAGTGCACCTAATTTCTAATTGACTTAGGATTTAATTAGGTTTAAATGCTATTTAATATAATTTAATTAGGCTCCTAGTTAAACTAGGATCATCTTTAATTAGATTGCATTAATCTTAGTTCAATGGGTTTAATAAATTAGGTTTGACCTAGTCTACATTGGAGAGTCCTAGTTGGACTAGGACTCCTAATCCCTTGCACTAAGAAAGAAAAACCCCATGCCACATATTGATTTCCATGCCAATTTTTTTTCTCATTATTGGCATGAGATTTCTCATGCCAATAAGAGTGCCATGCCCCTTTTCTTTGGTTGTTTTGGAATCTTGTTTGAATTGATCAAACATGGAAAGATAGGATAGAGATTTAAATCCTTAAAACTCTTCTTTTCTCTTTTGAAAATTTTCCCATGCCCACCCCTTGTTTTGTGCACCACTTTTGCTGAGCTTTTTGTATGCCATCTAACCTTCCAAGCATGGAAAATTTGTTGCCTTTAGGGACTTGGAGGCATCCAAGAGTTGGATGCCACCAAGAGTCCTAAAACTGCTAGGTTATGACCTAGTCCACTATTAAAGAGAGGGTGCCACTTTTTGTGGGAAGTTGGCATGAGAAAAACTTTAGATATTCCATCCAAAATCAAAAGAGAGAGAGAGAGGGAGAGGGGCGTGGGAGGATGGATGCTCCAAGTTATTGGGCGTTGAGGTTTCTCTTGGACATGATATGATCATGTCGTGATGAAAGAAGCAAAAGAGAAGAAAGTCTTCTCTTAGGATTTCTTTGAGAGCCTTTTCTTCTCCATCTTTTTGTGAGATTTTTTATAAGAAAAAATCAAAGAGAAAGAGATAAAGGGCATAGAAAATTTTTAGAGGAGAAGGTCTCCTCTTATCGAGGTGTGGAGATCTATTTAGGACATCAATGATTGATGTCCTGAAGAGAAGATGGGTCTTCCTTTAATATTCTTTTCTTCAAGTTTTTCTTTTCTTCTTTTAAGGAGATCTAAGAGTTGATCTTTTCCCTTCATTCTCCTCCTAATTTTTATCTCCTGGAGTATCCAAGAGATCTGAAGAAACTTTACAAATTAACCATCAAGAGGGATCCATAAGAAGCTAGTACTTTGAGCGGATCTTTATTCGATGAACCTCCGATCTACATAGCGATCTCATATGGATAACCTATAAAGACCAAACATGCTGTGCAGCTCCAAGCAACAAGAATAACATTGAATATCCGCTACAATGTTCTTGACCCATGCAAAGATAAGAGATTCGATCTCTTCTTGACCTAGATATGATCTAGGATTTCTAGAAGTGTTCTAGATGTAGGGTATTGATATGATTAATCTCTATCTATTTTATTTTTTAGATTTATTTATGCATCTTGACATGCCATAGATCCTAGATGTAGGATTTAGTAATTAGATCACATATATAAATAGGTTAAATAGTTTAACCTATATATTCGATTGTGCTCTATTTTTAAAAAGTTTCAAAAGATATGCATGAAATCCTGCATGATTTTTTAATAGTAGTATTAGAGCTCTAGATTTTTTTATGACATGATCATATTTATATTAAAATAATTTAAAAATAATTTTTAAAGATTGTACATACTGATCATAAGGTTATTCTATTGTAAGGTTAGCCTCTTATAATGAAAAGGTTGTTCTAGTATGTGCTGATCTGAAAAACTGAATCATAATTAAGTTAGATGAGATCTCAGTAAATATATAAATTTTTTTATTTTAAATTTAAAATAAATAGATATTTGATCTATTATTGATTATTTAGATTAGATATAAATAATATAAGATTGTACATACTGATTTTAAGATTGTCCTTCTATAAGGTTTATCCCTTACAGTGCAGAGATTGTCCTAATATATGCTAATCTAAATTACCTAAATCATAAATAAGTTGGATAAGATCTAAGAAGATTTATGATTTATTTTTAAATTTTAAATCTAAAATTTAATGGTTTATGATTTATTTTTTTGATCATTTAGATAAGATTTAAATGATGTGTGTTTCGTGTTTAGATCTAGATCCCTTTATATATATGCTAGATATGTAGTTTTATTTTTTAAATCTAGAATTTATATGTTTGGCATATATGATACGTAGAATTTAAATTGAGAACTTACTTTCTACAAAATTTTAGATTCAAAACCCTAAGACATGATCTAAATATTGAAACAACTCAGATCTAAAATCATGAATTGAATTTGATTTAATATAAATTATTTATAATTTAAAAATATTTTAAATGATCAAATCAGAATATAGTTTTGTGGTTCCAAATCCAAACCCATCAGCCTTGAACTTAATTAAAAATTAAGTAATTATTTAAGATCTAGGTTTGTGATTTGAAGATGCTAAGAGAATTTTATAAAACATGGGTTAAAGGATAATAGATTAGCTTTAATCAGGTCATTAACTAGGTTAGATCTAGGATTAGATCAAATATTGACTAAGCTAAGAAATTGATTAAACCTAATTAATAGTTAATTAAGATTAGGTCATTTCTTTTTTATAGATCAATTTAATAGTTATAGTTGATCATAGTCTATACATCTAGCAAATAGACTTGATCGTGGCTTAGTGGTCGAGCCTGAGTCTTTAGGCAAATCAAATCAAAATTGATAAACTGATTGGTGTCTAAGATAAGTCCACTTATCTGACCATCTCTGATAGTGTCTAAGGCAAGCTTTGGCAGACCATCCCATTGATCTCACTTACCTGCCAATGTGGTTAATCAACTTTTGATTAGATTGCTTATTGATTCATGATAACCCATGTCACATAGAAAATCAATGAGACTGATTTTATTTAGTGCATCTGATCTAGGTGCCCATGGATCGAAATTGATCATAGTCCTCATCAATGACTTGAGAAGTCATTGGAAGGATTTGACTTGGTGAAGTCAGTGGAAGTAATTTGGTCCATATTTTCTATATCCTTAAATCATAAATAATTTAAAATTTTTAAATTATTAGATCCTTAAAATAATAAAATTATGAAGATAACTGAATCATAGCCTCCTATTACTACTAAGAATCGTTGGCTTCAGAATTGGAGGAATGGCTTCGAGCAGACAAGCTTGAGAACCTACAAAATAAAATTCAAATGAAAGGATTTTGTCTCCGGCGAGGACCCTCCAATGCTTAAGTTAGAAACAAGCAGGAGCTAATTTCTTTTAAGAGAAGTTTTTCTTGCTTACCTGAGTCCTCGGGGTTCATGGTATTTATGAAAAAATTTACATGATGGTTATGCCATTCTACTGATTTCGGGCCGCTAATCTCATCATGACGAGATTTCTGGGATCCTTTTGAATGAAATAATGGTTGCTGGTGTGATTAGGTTTCCTAATTTATCACTGATGATTTTGGATGAGTAGATGATAGCCTATTTACGATCTGATTATAGTTGTACTACAGTCAATCCATGGGGGGCTTTCTTTATCTGAGGTGATTTAAAAATGATAGGTGCCAGTCGGGATGTTTTCATAAATATTGGATCAGGTCAGCCCTTCGATATTAGTCATCTGCTCAGAGGATATTATAGTAATATCCTGATCTACAAGCACTTGTCAGGATAGACTGAGCTGAGGTGCCTCTAGGGTATATCAGTAGATCTGAGATGTTTTATTATCACCGTAACACTACCCCCTAGTGCTAAGTCTGAGGATCAGATGAAAGGACTAATAATAGATAACGCCTTGGATCAGATGAGTTACTTTTCCATCTGTAGTTGCACACCAACATTTGATCGTTGCTGTTGCTATTCCTTGAGGTGAGAGTAGTTATGATTGAAAGACACGTTCCGTTCGTCGATAGAAAAAGATAAATTTAATAACAAGTGTCTGCTTGTCTTCTCTCCTTTTACTATAAAGCATGTGGAGAGGATAACTGAAGAATGAAGAGCATTTCTGAACATAAAACTTTTATTTTTTGCATCCCATCTTTCTGTTAGATATATGTGCCCTAGAAGCCAGAATTGGCTAACACTTGTAATACACTTCTAGGGACAAAATTATAATTTTGACTAATATCAATAAAATGGATTATTTTCTATCACATATGTGTATTTAGTGTCTGTGATACATCTTTTGAGTTAATGGTAATGATAATTCATATTTTCAAGAGTTGAAAATTTAAGACATAAATAATCATTATTAACTCATAAAATGCTTTCGACCATAGGATCATCACGAGGATGGTGATTGATCCGAAAGATTGGTGTACAATCGCTTCTCTTTAGTAGATGAATCTTGAGTTTATGGTGTGGAGACATCGGAGCGAGAGTACAGATACTCATTAGAGAACGAGGGCACTGAGCGTGACCATCTCGAGTAGTCATTAGGAAGTCTATCTTCTCATCAATGACTGACTCAATGCTGCAGTAGTGTGTCTGGTTCTTTGACCTGAGGTGCATCGACAGTTCACCTTGAGGGTGTTATAGTTTGACTACACCATTGCTCGGTCTCCTAGCCATATGATATCCTGAGGTGTATGTTGGCTATAGCATGTTCATTGTAGGAACTGGATAGCATCAAGATGAAATCTATCTACCTCGGTGGTAGAGGAGCAGCCCTATGATGATCATGAGAATCAAGTCCAGAAGCCCATGGCCATGGCAGAGTAAAATAATAGAAAGAGTTTCTATTTAGCTTTTCACATTGGACTTGAAATCGAATGATTACATCATATGACAGAGACTAGGGTTTGACGAGTTCACCTTAACCCTAATCTGATCGGGGCTCAAGATAGAAGAACTTAATCACATAGGTAACTGCACCAAGAGGTTCACATTTAGCTCTGATGGATTGGCATCATATACTGCTAGGTGTCACTGGTAATTTTGGGAGCAATTAGAATGATTTAGATGATCGATCATTCTAGCTGTTCGAATCAGAAGAGTTTTGATCCATCGAAAGAAGTTTCGATGATGTCGATGATAGAGATCATGATATATCCCATTACCATACAGAATTGAACCTAACTAGGTCACACAAACAAGGATTTGAATCTGGTGATCATCAATTGAACTAATCTAATTCAATTGATCAGAATGAGATTCAATTAGGTTCAAGAAAATCATGCTAGCACTCGATTGAACCTAACGTTCTTCTTTTACTATCATAAATAAGTTGTCCTGTCTGAGCCAAAGAAGTTTATGCTCAATCAGAGGCCTTCATATGGTCTGACTGGAGCTTGTCTAAGTTAGAAAATGTTGTCTTATTTTGTAAGATATTACCTGCCATTTTTGGTTATCTGCCATTTTTCGTTCTTTGACTTTGGTCAAAAGTTGACCTTTGACTGATCAAATGTTGACCATTGACACTTTGACTTTTGTCCACATGTCATGCACCTATTGGAGGGCTAGTGGGGGTTTGTCCCCCTACTAGAACCTGGCAAGGAGGAGGGCGCATGCCACCCTTGGTGTGTGCCCAAGCTGGAGGCACCCAGGAGTTCCTGTTGGATTGGGACTCCATCTCCTTTTTGGATTCCAATTAGAGTTCTCCTAAGAACCAACTTTGACTGGTCTTAGGTACCCTCTAAGGAGGAATCCAGGGGACTCTATTCTCACCAATCAGATTTAGATCTAATTTCACAAAGAGTTGTGATTGGTTGGAAAGAAGAGAAGTTGGATCACAGACAGTCTATAAATAAGACCCTGCGCCCAACTCAAATTAAGATTGGCACCATAATTCTCCACACCCCAAGGCTGCTTCTCCTCTCCTCCTCCATGCCAAACCCACCTTCTCTCTCTCCTCTCCACATCCAAAAGGAGTTTTGGACCTTGGTTGGTACGATCTAGATGAGAAAAAGGTGACTGAAAGCTAGAAGGCTGTGCTACTGCAAAGGACAACTGCTGATCCTCAAAAGAAGTTTTGAAGATCCTCCAGATCAGATCCAGATCTAATTTTTGGAGATGTGATAGAGAAGAAGAGGATCTTCAGATCCAGCTTGAGTGGATATTGATAGAGGCCAGGCACTTGCATGGCTAGATCCAGAATCTTTCGCTGCTTACAGGATCATCAATGGGTAATCGGATTACCCACTTTAAGATAAATTAAATTTGATTTAATTTGTATGAATTTATTTTAATTTCTAAAATAATAATAATCAGATCTGAAATATTTTAGATCTAATATGGATCAAAGAGTAAAAATTTTTGAAATATATCTCTTGATCTGAACGAACCTGGACCGAAAAATCAGGATTTCCCTTCAACTGGTATCAGAGCCAAGATTCTAAAAGTATTTAGATCTAATTTTAAATTTATTTTAATTAAAAAATAAGTAATTTTAGATGTCACATAAGATGTGATCAGATCTAAAATCATAAAAAAATTAAAATTAAATGATTTGGATCTAAGATTAGAAAATATGCATGACTAGTTCTAAAATAGAATAGTTCTATAGAATAGTCTTGTATGTTTTCAATTTAATTTGATTAAATCATATTTTAGATTAATTTATTTATTATTTTTTGATATTATAATAGTTATAATAACATCTAAAAAATAGCAAATAAAAATTATTTAATTTTAAATATCATATGAGATATGATTGATGCATGTCTAGACTAGTTGTAGAATAGTTCTACATAATTATCTAGATTAAAATTTATTTTGATTAGATCAATTTAAATCTAATTTTTTAGATTATTATGAGATAATTTAGATCTGAAAATATGCATGATTTGATACATGAGATGTATGCAAAATATGCCATGATTAGATCTAATTTGTATATGAGATATATGATATAGATCTAAAACTATTTTGTAGTATTGCATGTTCCTGATTAAGGCGTTCCTCTTGGCTATCCGATCATAAGAATGAAGAAGGATTTAAAGGCCCTCTCCTCCCATCCGATGGGGCATTCTTATGATGTGTAGGGGTGCTGCACGTTCGTCCTTAATCAAAAATCAAAAACTTACTTTCTGCAAAACCCTAGATCCTGAAACCCTAGGATTTATTATGCATATTTTGTTTATGAACCCTACTTAATTAAAAATTAAGATTATGGAATATTAATTAGATCTAAAATTGAGAATTTCAGATCTAAGACATATTCATAATATTGGGTTCGGGCTTGGGTAGCTCAATTAGGTCTAAGTGGTTGATCAAACCGAATCAAGAGTTGGTTAGAGGGGATCAACAATGCTTAAATTGAGCAGCCTAATAGGATTAAGTTTGGGTCAAGATCGAGTCACGATCAAGCAAGACCTAATTAGGCTCAGAGGTTAGAGTCTAGATTGTAGGCTAACCCAATTGGTTCTGACTCAACAATTTGGTGTCTAAGGTAAGTTTGGCACATACGACCGACTGATTTTTAATTGGAAGCTACTCGACCTGAATATGTTCTTGTACGAGTTAATGGCATATTCCTTCCACCGATCTCACTTACTTGGCCATATTTGTTGACACAGTTCTGATCTGACGTGGTCAATAATCCAAGCTAACCCATGCCACTAGGTTAGTGATAATTGTTATGACTATGATAAGTCTAGTTTAATGAGACCTGAATCAATTTTCCCTAAGAAAAGATTAAGTCTGAGGTCTTCCACCATTGAAGATGTGCGAGCCCTTTCCGGGGTTGATTGTTCTCGGCTGGATACAGTGGCTCAGTTGCACCGAAAAGATGCAACCATGTCTATTAGGCATTGGATGCTATGGGCTGGAGGATGAGTTGGGCTTAATATTCTGGATATGGTGAGAGACTCAATTAGAAATCCAGTCTGTGCAAATGGTGGATCTGACTTAACTAAGGAGTGGATCAATATTCCGGATACAATGAGATTCATGAATTAGAGACCAAGTTTGGGTGCACCATGATTAGAGAATTATTGAACAAGAGTTGTTCACTCATTGGCTAACCCATCACCAATAACTGTTAGGTGAGGTGATGAGTCAGTTGGTGAGACCGCACCACCCACTAAAAATCATTAATCATGGAGATTTTCGCATCTCCACAGAGAGAGTGTAGGGATTCGAGAAAATAGTGGGAGCTAATTTGTTTAAAAATAAAATTCCTAAATAAATTGGTCAAGTCATAATTACAATATCTAACTAGAATCTTTGACTCTCTATAGAAAAATATCTGCGTCCAATCCATTAGCACGTATCCTGGACACACACAGACTGATTGGACCCAATTATAAAGATTGGCTCAGGAACAACAAAATCATTTTGGGTTTCGAGAAGTTAACCCCTGTTTTGGATCAGGACCCTCCCACCTTGCCAACCCGTCCGTCCACTGAATAAAGAGCATCTTTGGAAAAATGGATAGACGAAGATAATAAGGCCAAATATTACATATTAGGCTCGATGTCTGATGAGCTCCAGCGCCAACATGAAGATATCAGGACTGCTCACCAAATGTTGGCTCACCTGCAGGAGATGTTTGGTGAACAGTGTCGCGCAGCCAAGTATCAAGTCACGAAATAACTTTTTAAGGCTAAGATGCATGATGGGCAGTCAATCCAAGATCACTGTCTGATGATGATCAAGGACATGGAAGAGCTTGAGAAGCTCAGTGTGAAGTTAAACTTGGATCTGTAGAATGATATTATTCTGCAATCCTTGACTGATGCATATGGGCAATTCATCATGAATTACCACATGCATAAACTTCAAAATTTCTTGGCCGAATTAATGAATATGTTGGTCACTGTTGAGCTTTCTATGAAAGATTTTAAAGGCTCAGTTCTTGCTATGGAATGGACTTCTTCCAAAAGAAAGTCTTATGGAAAGAAAAAGAAGTCTGTGAAAAAGTAGAAGGTGGAAGGAACAAAGAAGAAGAAGGCAGAGCCAAAGAAAAAGGCCAATGTCAAAGAAAAGTGTTTCCATTGCAACAGCGACGGCCATTGGAAGCAAAACTGCCCTACTTACCTGGCCATCCTGAAGAACAAGAAGGAAGGTCCTTTTGGAGGTATGCTCGTTATTGAGTCTAACCTTATGATTTTTTCTGCATCCAGTTGGGTGCTTGACTCTGGTTCTAGTGCTCATCTGTGCACTTCCATGCAGGGTCTTGAGGATAGTAGGAGGCTGAGGGATGGAGACATGATCCTATATGTTGATAATGGAGCAAGAGTTGCTACAGTAGCCATGGGAACATATCCTCTTCGATTACCATCTGGTTTAGACTTAGTTTTGAAAGACTGTTATTATGTGCCTGCAGCTAGCAGGAATTTGATTTCTGTTTCATGCTTAGCACAAGAAGGCTATGTGATTACCTTCTTTAAGGACCATTGTAACATTCTTTATGAAAAAAATAAAATTGCAAATGGTTTCCTTATTAATGATCTTTATCAGCTACATATTGATGTACCTATTCTAACTATCGAGCAAAACGTGAATGCCAAACGACCTAGGGATAGTCCAAATGATAGATATCTATGGCACCTAAGATTAGGTCATATAGCAGAAGATAGGATCAACAAATTGGAGAAAAATGGGCTATTGAGTCCATTGACTTCCAAGTCATATCCAACTTGCGAATCTTGTCTCCAAGGCAAAATGACTAAACTCCCTTTTGTTGGACATGGGGAGAGGGCCACAGATCTCCTTGCCCTAGTACATACAGATGTGTATGGCCCATTTGATGTGCCTGGCTAGAGGCAATTTTTTCTACTTCATTACCTTTATCGATGATCTATCTAGGTATGGGTATGTGTATCTTATGAGACATAAGTCTGAAGCTTTTGAAAAGTTCAAAGAATTCAGACATGAAGTAGAAAAACAAACTGGAAAAACCCATTAAGGTTCTTCGATCAGATCGAGGAGGTGAATACCTTAGCCAGGAATTCCTAGACTATCTCAAGGATAATGGCATAGTCTCTCAATGGACTCCACCAGGAACACCTCAACTCAACGAAGTTTCAGAATGGAGAAATTGAACTCTATTGGATATGGTCCGATCCATGATGAGCTTCACAGACCTCCCTGATTTTCTTTGGGGACATTCATTATTAACTTCAATTTATCTACTGAATAAGGTTCCCTCTAAGACCGTTCCTACCACACCGTATGAGATATGGTACGATAAGAAACCAAGTCTGAGTCATCTCAGAATTTGGGGTTGTCCAGCTCATGTCAAAAGACAACAAGCGGACAAGTTAGAGTTTAGGTCCTTTAGAGCTCGATTCATAGGATATCCTAAAGAGTCATTAGGATACTATTTCTACATTCCAGAAGACCACAATGTGATTGTGAGTCGACATGCCATCTTTCTTGAAAAATAGTTTATTCAAGATAGCGGCATTGGAAAGCAGATTAAGCTTGATGAGAAAGTCTCACAAGTACAACGAGCTAAGGACCAATTGAAACCAAATCAGGTTGAGCCAATAAGAACACTACCTCCTCCACCTCGTAGATCGGAAAGAGTTTCCCATCCCCTTGAAAGATACTTAGGTATTATTTCAGAGGAAGTAGAGAAAATGTTCCTCGTAGGTAATGGTGCTCATGGTGATGATCCCAAAACCTACAACGAGGCGATATCAGATATCGACTCTGAGAAATGGCTAGAGGCAATGCAGTCAGAAATTGACTCGATGCACTCAAACCAAGTCTGGACCTTGGTAGATCCACCAGAAGGTATAGTACCTATTGGGTGTAAATGGATCTTCAAGAGAAAGATTGGCGCATATGAAAATGTGGAGATATTCAAGGCTAGACTAGTGGCAAAAGGTTATAGTCAATGCGAAGGCATTGACTATCAGGATACGTTTTCCCCAGTGGCTATGCTAAAATTCATCCACACATTGCTTGCCGTTGCAGCCTATTTCGATTATGAAATATGACAAATGGATGTGAAAACGGCGTTCTTGAATGGATATCTTGAGGAAGATATCTATATGGAACAGTTGCTAGGTTTCATGTCCAGTGATACTGATCACAAGGTTTGCAAGCTGCAAAGATCCATATATGGACTTAAGCAAGCATCTCGGAGCTGGAACACTCATTTCAATGATGTGATCAAAATGTTTGGTTTCATCAAAAATGAAGAAAAACCATGTATTTTCAGGAAAGGTCAGTGGGAGCGCTGTTGTCTTCCTTGTATTGTACGTGGATGACATCCTCCTTATTGGGAATGATATTCCCATGATGACAACAGTTAAATTATGGTTGTCCAAGGAATTCTCCATGAAAGATCTCGGTGAAGCATCCTTTATTCTAGGAATTAAGGTCTATAGGGATAGACCGAATAGGATGCTGGGACTTTCACAGAAGATGTACATAGAGAAAGTACTAAAGAGGTTTAGTATGAAAAATTCTAAGAGGGGATTAATATCCTTTAGACATGGTATTCATCTTTTCAAGAAGATGTGCCCTAGCACACCTGAGGAAATAGAACGCATGAGCAAGATCCCTTATGCTTCTGCAATAGGGAGGCTCATGTATGCCATGCTATGTACACAATCTGATATAGCCCATGTTGTGAGTGTCACAAGCAGATATCAATCAAATCTAGATGAAGAACACTGGACTTCTTTGAAATGTATCCTTAAGTACTTGAGAAGAACTAAGGATATGATGTTGGTCTTTGGTAATAGAGAACTCCAAGTCCAGGGATACATAGACTCGGATTTCATGTCCGATATAGATGATCGAAAGTCGACATCTGGGAGTCTGTTTGTGTGCAATGGTGGTGCTATCAGTTGGAAGAGTTCCAAGCAAACTGTGATAGTAGATTCCACCATGGAAGCAAAATATATCACTGCATCAGAGGCTGCAAAGGAAGCATTTTGGTACAAGAAGTTTGTTGCAGAAATTAGAGTAATGCCATCAGATGCCATTCCTCTATACTGTGACAACAATGGCGCCATAGCCCTTGCTAAGGAGCCAAGGTCTCACCAGAAATCCAAGCACATTGAGCGGCGATACCACCTCATCCGCGATTATCTCAAGAAGGATTATGTCGAGGTCAAGAGAGTCAACTCCATAGATAATGTGGCAGACCCACTTACAAAACCATTGGGCCAGCAGAAGATCGAAGCCCACCTTGAGAAGATGGGACTTAGACTTGTAGCCAATTGGCTTTAGGACAAGTGGAAGATTGTTAGATATATGTGCCCTAGAAGTCAAAATTGGCTGACACTTGTAATACACTTCTAGGGGCAAAATTATAATTTTGACTAATATCAATAAAATGGATTATTTTCTATCACATATGTGTATTTAGTGTCTGTGATACATCCTTTGAGTTAATGGTAATGATAATTCATATTTTCAAGAGTTGAAAATTTAAGACATGAATAATCATTATTAACTCATAAAATGCTCCCGACCATAGGATCATCATGAGGATGGTGATTGATCCGGAAGGTTGGTGTACAATCACTTCTCTTTAGTAGATGAGTCTTGAGTCTACGGTGTGGAGACACCGGAGCGAGAGTACAGGTACTCGTTAGAGAATGAGGGCACTGAGCGTGACCACCTCGAGTAGTCATTAGGAAGTCTACCTTCTCGTCAATGACTGACTCGATGCTGCAGTAGTGTGTATCTGGTTCTTTGACCTGAGGTGCATCGGCAGTTCACCTTGAGGGTGTTATAGTTTGACTACACCATTACTCGATCTCCTAGCCATATGGAACCTGAGGTGTATGTTGGCTATAGCATGTTCATTGTAGGAACTGGATTAGCATCAAGATGGAATCTATCTACCTCGGTGGTAGAGGAGCAGCCCTTATGATAATCATGAGAATCAAGTCCAGAAGCCCATGGCCATGGCAGAGTGAAATAATAGAAAGAGTTTCTATTTAGATTTTCACATTGGACTTGAAATCGAATGATTACATCATATGATAGAGACTAGGGTTTGACGAGTTCACCTTAACCCTAATCTGATCGAGGCTCAAGATAGAAGAACTTAATCAAATAGGTAGCTACACCAAGAGGTTCACATTTAGCTCTGATGGGATTGCCACCATATACTGCTAGGTGTCACTGGTGGATTTTGGGAGCAATTAGAATGATTTAGATGATCGATCATTCTAGCTGTTCGAATCAGAAGAGTTCTGATCCATCGAAAGGAGTTTCGATGATGTCGATGATAGAGATCATGACATATCCCATTACCATACAGAACTGAACCTAACTGGATCACACAAACAAGGGTTTGAATCTGGTGATCATCAATTGAACTGATCTAGTTCAATTGATCTGAATGAGATTCAATTAGGAAAATTGTGCTAGCACTCGATTAAACCTAACGTTCTTCTTTTACTATCATAAATAAGTTGTCCTATCTGAGCCAAAGAAGTTTGTTCTCAATCAGAGGCCTTCATATGGTCTGACTGGAGCTTGTCCAAGTCAGAAAAGGTTATCTTATTTTGTAAGACATTATCTGCCATTTTTGGTCACCTGCCATTTCTCGTTCTTTGACTTTGGTCAAAAGTTGATCTTTGACTGGTCAAATGTTGACCATTGACACTTTGACTTTTGTCCACGTGTCATGCACCTATTGGAGGGCTGGTGGGGGCTTGTCCCCCTGCCAGAACCTGGCAAGGAGGAGGGCGCACGCCACCCTTGGCGTGTGCTCAAGCTGGAGGCGCCCAAGAGTCCCTATTGGACAGGGACTCCATCTCCTTTTTGGATTCCAATTAGAGTTCTCCTAAGAACCAACTTTGACTGATCTTAGGCACCCTCTAAGAAGGAATCCAGGAGACTCTATTTCCACCAATCAAATTTAGATCTAATTTCACAAAGAGTTGTGATTGGTTGGGAAGAAGAGAAGTTGGATCACACACAGTCTATAAATAAGACCCTACGTCCAACTCAAATTAAGATTGGCATCATAATTCTCCATGCCCCAAGGCTGCTTCTCCTCTCCTCCTCCATGCCAAACCCACCTTCTCCCTCTCCTCTCCACATCCAAAAGCAGTTTTGGACCTTGGTTGGTGCGATCCAGATGAGAGAAAGGCGACTGAAAGCTGGAAGGCTGCGCTGCTGCAAAGGACAACTGCTGATCCTCAAAAGGAGTTTTGAAGATCCTCCAGATCAGATCCAGATCTGATTTTTGGAGATGTGATAGAGAAGAAGAGGATCTCTAGATCCAGCCCGAGTGGATACCGGTAGAGGCCAGACACTTGCATGGCTAGATCCAGAACCTTCCACTGCTTATAGGATCATCGCGGGTAATAGGATTACCCACTTCAAAGTAAATTAAATCTGATTTAATTTATCTAAATTTATTTTAATTTCTAAAATAATAATAATCAAATCTAAAATATCCCAGATCTGATATGGATTAAAGAGTAAAAATTTTTGAAATATATCTCTTGATCTGATCAGATCTGAACGAACCTGGATCGAAAAATTAGGATTTTCCTTCACTTTCGAAGTTGCCTTGTTAGGCTTTTCGCTCCAAATGAATTCTTAGATGGCTGCGATATTGAAGAGGCTGTCAGCTCAAAGGTTGCGAGCTAAGATTTTGCCCACTCAACCCTAGACTTTCAGGAGTTCCTCTGCTAAAGTCCTAGAGTCTCTTTTAACATCTTTCCCTCTTATCCCAGATGATGTGAAAGGGGATAGGTCCTTGTCAAGAAGTGATTTACAAAACTCGGTAGGCAGTGTTAGGTCGAGCCAGTGGATTCAATGGGGGGAGATGTAGAGGCAATGATAGAAGCGACAGTGGAAACTTCTGTGGAGGTCATCCTCATTTTCTTCCCAGTGCGCGTTGTCTCAGAGACGGAAGCAAATCTTCCTAAAGAGTCAGAAGGAGGAGCCATTAAGGCTTCTAGCTCCTTCAACTCGATCAATGCGGTTAGGACTGTCGAACCATAGAGGACAGAGATTCCTGGCCTAGATATTTTTCCAATGAGGATCCAGGAGGCGGCACCCCAAACATCATCGGTTCTTTCCTCTTTTCCTACTGTAAATAATTTAGGAGTCGTCATCGATTTTTTGAGGATGCATCACCCTCCTGTAGATAGGCTCACTTTAGAAGGCGAAGATGTCCAACATTAGGTATCTAGGGCCTTCAACTTTTTGGCTTCACTCAGTCATTATCTAGCGAGTTTCACCAGGCCGCTTTCGGGTTTTCACCTTTGAAACTTATGGAAGTGAAGAACGAGCTCGAAAAGCTCAAATATTATCTTGAGTAGGAGAAAGCTGCTAATATTGATCTGATTAAGGAGATCGACTGCTCTGAGAAAGTTCTTTCCGAAGCTCAATAATTAATCGATCTAAAGGATGATGAGTTGAGTAGAGCTTACCGTAGGATTGAAGTCCTTGAGAAGCAGAGGTCAGAAGCTGATCGAGAATGTCATCGAGCCTATGACGTCATTAGATGCCTAAAGAGTACCTTGGCTGAAAGGGGTGGATCTTCATCTGAGATCGTACTTTTTTGAGATTTTGATGATCGACCGATGAAGAGACCTAGGACTTCAAGCGGGGGTCATCATGTAGAGGAAGCTTTATGGAGGTCCCAAGTTTCCTCCTCCATGGGAGGACCTACAGCTCGGAGGTCTCCAACTAAACCCTAGGTATCAAATAATTCACTTGAAAGGTTAAGGAAAGTTGGGACAAACTCTATTATTAAGGTTTGTAAGATGGGATTTTATGCAGGCTTTAACGAGTGCAAAGGAATAGTTCTGCCTCATCTTCCTGATGGAGCTACTGAGTCCTTGCATACAGATTGGTCGGATGTTAACCTACAATCTGTGATTCATGTTTGCATCAGCGAATTCTCAAACGTGTTTGATCTTGCTATCAAAGGAGATAAGTCAGATTTCGACATGTAGAGAGCTCAATCTGGGGCCAGAAGGAGGATTTTTCTAAGGTGAATTATCGAGGAGCTCCTGACGACGTCCTTGTGCACATACGCTTTTCTTCTTTTTTTTTTTGTATCGAAACTTTGTATGAAGGCTTTATATATGAAAGAAATGCCTTTTCGCTGAAGCGGTTCCTTTCTTATTCTTTTCTTATCTTTTTGAAATGTTCTGGATTGTTGAACCCATTTTCTTGCTTAACTGGTTATCTCCTTATCCTTGGCCTATCCATCCAGTGATTCGTGGGAAGCCAGAAGAGATGGAATTTAAACCACCATTCACATACCAATTATTATAGCATGTCTTCACATGCTGCCTCATGAGTGGAGCAGGGCACGATTTTGGCTCTCCATATCAATTTATCGTATTGATGACAAAGATCGCATCTAATCGCCTACCATCACGTGTCTACACTACATCGATCTCCACCGCACGTATTTAATATTCTGAGAACATAAATCACTCGAATCTTCGCCAGTTCTATATAAGACCTAGATGGAATAAGGGATGAACCTTGTCATCTTCTTCTTGTTGTGGATATTTGTCTATCTTTCTTTCTCTTACGAAAATGACCCAATCTAGAGATTTCGAGTTCGCCCCTTTGGCCTTTCTATCAGAGGTAACGGAGGATGACCTGATACTGATTCATGATCAGTTCAACTTTCCTCTAGAGTTTCAACTCGAAGTTTTCAAATTGGAGGAGCGGGTCTACAACCCTCCTCCTAGTTGGATTGGAGTATACAGGGAGTGTTTCGGGGCTGGGTTGAGGTTTTCTCTTCATCCCTTTTTTATCACTCTTTTTTGCTTTCTAGAGATGTCGCTTTGTTCGGTGGTACCAAACTCATGGCACCATATTTGCGGCTTCACTATGGCATGCCTTCTGGCCGGGGTGGAGCCGACTGTAATGCTCTTTTGTTATTATTTCATGATGAAGAGGCATCCTAGGGCTCGTGGCTGGTGGTACGTGACCCCCAGATTAAGAAAAAATATTCCTTCACTTATTTGGGATGCTCCTTTCGCCATTCATGGATGGAAGATCTGATTTTTATTTATTTTCTGAACCTCGAGAGAAGACTGGATTTCATCGATTGGGGGGAGCTGCAGGAGAAACTATTGAAAGACCCACTGCTTGGTCCACATTTAGAGCAGGATCTAAAGATCCTGTGAAGTTATGAGATTCCAAAGTTGAAAGAGATGCTATCTGAGCAGATTCTGTTCAATGTTGGGATCAACCAATTCAACTCTTTCAATACGTATTTTTTTTCTTTTATATCAATAAATTTTTTAAGTATATAGACTTGGTGTCAGATGGTCAATGCTTTGAACTTCAGGGATCGATCAGAGTTCTCTTAAAGCTAGGGTTCTGAAAGGTCATCGTAAAAGAAAGATTCGTACAGTCGGTGAGAGGTCTACCCATATTTGGATTAAACCTCTCCCGATGTAATGATCTCCTGTAGTTGAGTAGCCTGGTCTCCTCAGTGTTGAGGACTTCCAGATCGTCTAGGTTCCACACGATTAGGAGCCTCCAGTTCCAGAAGAGGGCCATGAGGCTTTCATTGAATGTTTGTTTAGCGAGGCCATTTTAGGCTTACTGGCTCCTGATGTTCCCAAGCCTTTTCTAGAGGAGGAATTATTCAGGAGAAAGGGAGCCAATGAGCCCGCAACACCCAGAGTGCTTTTTGCCAGGGATGCTGATGCTTTAAAAACTCGTGCGGAGGCAAAATTGAAGGCTCCACTAGATGAGCCGAGAATTCCTAAGGAGGTCAGTATTTCTAGGACTACACCGACCGATGTCTTCTATGATGGTTCAGCCTTACATGATTATAGGCTGGCCTATGAAGCATTCTCAAATTTTCTTTTTTTGGCTGATGCATCTGAGATACTAGTTGTTCCTCTAAAGATGAGGAGAAAATCTCTGGACTGCTTTGTCCGGATAAATCAAGGTTATAGATTGTTGTTCTTTTTATTTTTATTTCTCCATTTTAGAACTTGTCCTTACGAATCTCACACAATGCCTCTATAGCTTGCCCATTACTTAAATGGGTTCATAGAGATCATCGTTGACCTTTCCAAAAGGGTGACGAAACTTGAGATTCAAAGCACGATCCTCCAAAAGGCAAAAGATCAATGGTCCAAAGAGGCTATGGGGAGTTCGAACAAAGTTGAAGAGACTGAAAAGAAAGTTCTAGGCATCGAGATGGCATTGAAGAAATTTGTGAAAGAGAATGTCTGCCTAACCAGTATTAATGGGGCCTTAGAGGCCGAGATCGTAGAACTGAGAGATCGAGTCATCAAGACTGAAGTGTCCGAGGTGGAGGCTTTACTCTTAGCGAAAGCGGCTGAGGAGAAGGCGTTGAAGGCGGTTGATGATTTTAGGGTGTCCGATGAATTCAGGAAGGAGAAGGCCTCTTTTGTATTGGATGCCTATGACGAAGAAAAACATACTGTCCGTGAGGAAATAGCTTTGAAATATCTTGAGTTGGATTTAAGCTTCTTGGATATTCCTCCGGACAACTTATCTTAAATTTTTGTTCTCCTTAGCTCTTCAGGAGTTTTTATAAAGAGACCTTTTAGGAATAAAATTTCTTTCTTTTATTCTTCTTGACTTTCTCATTTTGCTTTGTTCTTTCCATTTTACTCCAATCTGAGGAGTTATTTTTTCAGCTTGTGCATTTTTGTACTTTCTAACCTTAGCTTATGAACCAACAAGCTGATCTTTTCATTTTTCGTGTGCGTATTTGATGGAACGTGCCTAGTCTTCCATGTGTGTCATTAAATGTGCATGGTTAGGGAAGTGACATAACCATGAATTTGACTCAAAATTTGGTACTTAGTCATGGGGCGACAGACACGCCCACTCCTTGGTTTGTACATGGCAAGATTGGATATTCATAATTATGGCAGATTCGTCTATTTATAGCGACATCCCATTCACTAGCTGCTCCATTCGTGACATTCTTTATCTTTCAAAGGAATGTCTGCAAATTGGTTCTGCCTCCTATAAGGAGATGGAGTTTCTTTGTCTCTCGATGGAGGTAGTTATCCAACCAAGGAGATAGAGGAGTGTTGGTTGATCTCGATCAACTTTGGGGCATCAACGATAAGGGCTTTATCATCTAGATACTTTCGCTCTCAATCTTGAGGCCTTTGTCATCCTGCTTTGCCTGTATGGGATGGTCTTTCGCACGGTCTTGAGAACTTTTTCATGGTTCTCTGGCTTTGAGAGGGTAGGATTTCATGACTTACTTAAAGGGGTCTGAGGTTGTGCCACCCTTGTAGGAAAGCAGGAAGGGGTTGAGCCACCATCTGGGTGTCTGAAGTTTAAATCTTATGCCTCAAAGGTTCCCATAGCCATTATGTTCCTAGAAACTATGACTGAGACAATGAAGAAGTTCTTCAAAGTCATATTAAGAAGCTTTACCTAGGTTGTCTATTAGGCATCGACATTCGATGGAGGGATTCTTTGTTCTGAGTTTGGGGCAGAGTTAGATTCTAAGTGAACTCTACCTTGGTCTCATCGGATTCTCCATCATTGCCACTCTTTGGCAGCTCAGGTGGTGGCGCTTGAAGTTGTGCCACCTCCACAGCATGGAGGACGTATGTCCGAGCAGCTGGAAGAGATTCCAAGGTTGGGTCGTATAGCCATGGACTTCAAAAGCACCTAACTTCGACATTGGTGGAAAGTCCATCACCTCAGATCTCACACCTCCGTGGACCTGGATATCCTTTATGGGATCCCAAAGCCTCAAGTCTTCAAAAGAGCATCTTCTACATATCGACGGCCGCAGCTTCGTCAAGCTTTTTGACCATATCTTGGCATTGGAGTTATGCTTTTGTAATTCCATCCGAATTATTTATTATTGTTCTTTGTAAAAGCAATTGGGTCATTGCTCTTGTAAAAATTTTTTCTTCATAAAATAAAATACTTTTATTTCCTTCACATCGTACTTTATTTTTGTTCTGTCTATATTGTTTTCTATCCTGATCAAAGGGACCTTGAACCCATGTGGGTTTCTTTAACTGAGTAGGTCTGAGATGGTTTTGATTTGAGGAACTCATCGTTAAGTATCCCTAGCAAAGGAATTTTATCTGAAGTGATTTCGATCTAAGGAACTCGCTATTAAATATCCCGAACAAAGAAATTTTATTTGGAATGGTTACGATCTGAGGAACTCGCTGTTAAGTATCCATTTGAAGCAATTTCGATCTAAGAAACTTGCTATTAAATATTCCAAATAAAGAGATTTTATCTGAAGTAGTTTTGATTTAAGAAACTCGCTCTTAAGTATCCTGAATAAAAAAATTTTATCTAAAGCATTTTCAATATGAGAAACTCGCTGTTAAGTATATTTCAAATAAAGAGATTTTATCTGAAGCGATTTTGATCTGAGAAACTTTTTGTTAAATATTTTGAACAAAAAAATTTTATCTAGTGCAGTTTTGATATGAGAAACTCGTTGTTAAATATCTCAAACAAAAAAAATTTATCTGGAGCAATTTCGATCTGAGGAACTCGTTGTTAAGTATATCCCAAACAAAGGAATTTTATCTGAAGTGGTTTCGATCTGAGAAACTCGCTGTTAAATATTTCAAATAAAGAAATTTTATTTGGAGTGATTTCAATTTGAAGAACTTGTTGTTAAGTATATCCTGAATAAAGAAATTTTATCTGAAGTAATTTCGATCTGAGAAACTCGCTGTTAAATATCTCGAATAAAGAAATTTTATCTAGAGTAGTTTTGATCTGAGGAACTCACTATTAAGTATATCTCGAATAAAATTTTTTTATCTAAAGCGGTTCCGATCTGAGAAACTCACTGTAAAATATTCTGAACAAAAAAATTTATCTGGAGTGATTTTGATATGAGGAACTCGTTGTTAAATATACTGAATAAAAAAATTTTATCTAAAGTGATTTTGATATGAGGAACTCACTGTTAAATATCTCGAATAAAAAATTTTTATCTTGAGCAATTTTGATTTGAGAAACTCGCTGTTAAATATTTCGAATAAAGAGATTTTATCTAGAGTGGTTCCAATCTGAGGAACTCGCTATTAAGTATATCTCGAACAAAAAAAATTTATCTGAAGTGGTTCTGATCTGAGAAACTCGCTGTTAAGTATTCCGAACAAAGAGATTTTATCTAAAGTGATTCCGATCTGAGGAACTTATTGTTAAGTATTCCAAATAAAAAAATTTTATCTAAAGTGATTTCGATATGAGGAACTCGCTGTAAAGTATATCCCAAATAATGAGATTTTATTTGAAGCGATTTCGATATGAGGAACTTGCTATTAAATATTTCGAACAAAAGAAATTTATCTGAAGCAATTCCAATCTGAGGAACTAGCTGTTAAATATTCCAAATAAAGAAATTTTATCTTGAGCGATTTCGATATGAGGAACTTACTGTTAAATATTCCGAATAAAGAGATTTTATCTGGAGCAATTTCGATCTAAGGAACTCACTATTAAATATATCTTGAACAAAGAGATTTTATATGAAGCTGTTTTGATTTGAGAAATTTGCTGTTAAGTATCCCAAACAAAGAGATTTTATCTGAAGTAGTTTTGATATGAGGAACTCATTGTGAAGTATCTCGAATAAAAGAATTTTATCTGAAGTGATTTCGATCTGAGAAACTCGCTATTAAGTATATCCTAAATAAAAGAATTTTATCTGAAGTAGTTTTGATCTGAGAAACTCGCTATTAAATATCTTGAATAAAAAAAATTTATCTGAAGTAGTTTTGATCTGAGGAACTCGCTGTTAAGTATCTCAAACAAAAAGAATTTTATCTGAATGGTTTCAATATGAGGACTCGCTGTTAAATATTTTAAACAAAGAAATTTTATCTGCAGTAGTTTCGATCTAAGAAACTTACTGTTAAGTATATCCCAAATAAAAAATTTTTATCTGAAGCGATTTCGATCTGACAAACTCACTGTTAAATATCCTAAATAAAGAAATTTTATCTGGAGTTGTTCTGATCTGAGAAACTCGCTGTTAAGTATATCCCAAATAAAGAAATTTTATCTGAAGTGGTTTCAATCTGAGGAACTCACTGTTAAGTATTCCGAACAACAAAATTTTATCTTGAATGGTTCCAATGTGAGGAACTCGTTGTTAAGTATCCCAAATAGAGGAATTTTATCTAACTTTCTTTTCTAGTTTAATAGCTATGGAAATATTTGTCTCATAAAGAAAATAATTGAACTTAGAAAACTACTCATTTATTCATTTTATTTGTAGTACATTCAGAGATTAGCTGAATTCCATGGCCTAAAAAGGAGGGTCCCTTTGAGTTATTTTAGTCGATAAGTCCCTGGTCGCATAACTTCATCGACCTGATAAGGACCCTTTCCAGTTGGATGAAATCTTTCCTTGCTCAGTTGGTTTGGATACTTCTATTCTCCGAAGGACAAGATCATCGGTCTCGAAATTCTTTTGCCTTGATGCTGGAATTATAATATCTAGTGACCTCTACCGATATGCGGCCATCCTCACCACTACTCATTCTCTGATTTTTTTGATTAGATTAAGATTGGCTCTGAGCCAAATTGGATTAGTGTCCTCATCATATTCTTCGACTCTGATGGAGAGGAGCTCGAATTCTATAGGTATGATGGTCTCAGCGCCAAATACCAAGTTGAAGGGCATTTTGCCTGTCGTGAGTCTTTGAGTGGTTCGATAGGCCCACAAAACGTGGTAGAGTTCTTCTACCCATAACCCTCCAGTTCAGTCTAATCTAGCTTTGAGACCTTGAAGGAGGGTTCTGTTGGTCACTTTTACTTCTCCGTTCGCTTGTGGGTGGCCTACTGAAGTGAAGCGCTGCTCTATCCTATGATCTTTATAGAACTCTTTTAGCCGAAAACCACTAAACTATATCCCATTGTCTGAAATCAATATTTTTGGAAGTCCATAGCAGCAAATGATTGATTTCCAAATAAAATCTTGGACCTTCATCTCTGTGATCTGAGCTAAGCGTTTAGCTTCTATCCACTTGGTAAAGTAGTCAATAGCCATGAGCAGGAATTTTTGCTGGCTAGAAGCTCGAGGAAATGAGTCTAAAATATCCAATCCCCACTGGGCAAAAGGCCAGGAAGATTCAATGGGAGTTAGGAGAGATGCGGACTGATGTTGAACCCGATCGTTGTGTTGACATTGTTCACATCTTCGGACGAAATTTTGAGCGTCCTATTGCATTATGGGCCAGTAATATCCTTGTCGAAGGATTTTGTAAGATAAGGATTGATCCCCTAGATGGTTTTTATAGATCTTTTCATGAACCTCTCACATAGCATAATCGACCTTCGAAGGATGCAAACACCTCAAAAGCGGCAAGGAGAAAGACTGCTTGTACTGGCCGTTGTCGAGCAATCTATATCTGGCTGCTTGATTCTTGATCTTTCAAGCTTCTTTTCAGTCTAACGGTGTTTCTCTTGTCTTCAAATATTTTATGATGGGATCTATCCAGCTGGGCTCTTCATTGATTTGCTGAATTATGTGGGGCTCTTCTAAACTCAAAGTTTTCAGAACTTCGAAGTAGGTTTCTCTTCCCAGATTGGTGGGCTGCAAAGATGCGAGCTTTGATAAAGCATCCATCTTAATGTTTTGCATCCGAAGAACCTATTGGATGTCAAAATATTTGAAGCATGAGGTTAAATCTTTTACCTTTTGGAGGTATTTTCTCATATTTTTCTCTCGAGCTTCGTATTCTTTCTTTATTTGCCCCACCACAAGCTGGGAATCGCCGTACACTTTTAGGCATTAGGCTCCAGTTTGCTGAGCAATTCTCAATCCAACGATCAGAACTTCGTATTCCACCTCATTATTGGTAGCTAGAAATTTGAAGCTGATGGCATATGCTGCCACGTCCCCATCTAGACTCGAAAGGATAATTCTAGCTCCTAATCCTATTGAGTTTGAGGAGCTGTGAATGTGCAAGACCCATGTTTCCCACGGATCTCCCTAATTCGGCTTCGAATCTTCATTGCTTTGTGAGCTTGCAGGATCTTCATATCTAGTCATTGGGTTTTCTTTTGAGAGCTCCTTGCTCGATATTATACATTCGAGGATAAAGTCGGCCAAAATTTGGGCCTTAATGGATGGCCTCGGTCGGTAGTGAATATCTAACTTTAATAGCTCCAAAGCCCACTTTGCTATCCATTCGAAAGAATTCGGTTAATGTAATACCAACTTTAAAGGCTGGTTGTGAGCGCTATCACGATATGAGCTTGAAAGGAGGGTCGGAGTTTTCTTGCGGCAATGATCAGTGTGAAAATGATTTTTTCTAACTTTGCATATTGGACCTCCGCATCATGAAGGACCTTGCTGATGTAGTATATAGGCTTCTGGATTTGTCCCTCTTTTCGGATAGGGATCGTGCTGATTGTCATGGGTGATATAGCAAGGTAGAGGTAAAGCTCCTCACCTAGCAATGGTTTGGTGAGTAGAGACGGGGAACTGAGATATCTTTTCAACTCCTCAAAGGCCTCCTGGCACTTTAGGGTCCATTAAAAATCCATCGATCGCTTGAGTGTTTGGAAGAATGGGAGGCATCTTTTAGCTGACTTGGAAACAAAATGGTTAAGAGAGGTAGTTTTTCCAGTCAAGCTCTGTACCTCCTTTATAGTCTTCAGGGATGACATTTCTAGGATCGCCTTAATCTTCTCTGGATTCATCTTGATTTCTCTACAAAAAATCATGAAATCGAGGAACTTGCTGGTAGTGACTCCGAAAACACACTTCATGGGATTCAATTTTATTTGGTATTGCTGAAGTGTGTCGAATGTTTCATGGAGGTCATGCACGTGATCAGGTATCGATCGACTTTTCACCAGCATATTGTCGACATAAGCCTCCATGTTCTTGCCAATTTGATCTTTGAAGATCTTATTAATCAACCTTTGATATGTGGCCCCAGCATTTTTGAGTTCAAAAGGCATCACCCTATAATAGTAGAGCCCATGGATAGTAATAAAGGCCATTTTCTCCTCATCTTTTGGGGCCTTCCAGATTTGGTTATAACCGAAGAAGGCATTCACGAAGCTGAGGAGTTCATGTCCAGAAGTGACATCGACCAGTTGGTCAATTCACGATAATGGGTAGCTATTTTTAGGATGGACTTTATTTAGATTGGTGAAGTCAATGCACACACGCTACTTTTCATTTGCTTTCTTTACCAGAACAGCATTTGCCAACCAGTTTGGGTACATAGCTTCTTGGATGAAATCAGCCTTCATCAATTTGTCCACCTCCTCAGCAATTATCTTTTGACGTTCAGGGGTGAAGCTTCGCTTCTTCTGCTTTATTGGATGATAGGTTGGATCCACCTTCAGATAATGGGCCATTACCAACGAGTTGATCCCTAGCATATCAGCGACTGACCAAACGAAAAGGTCCATGTTTGCCTGCAAAAGATCGATCAGTTGGTATTTTATTACCTGATCAAGGTAAGACCTAATTTTCACAGTCCATTGGGATTCTCCTTCTGCAATGGTATATCCTGAAGGTCATCGGATGGTTGGACTCGATTTTTTGTGAGGTCGTCATGTGCATCCAGCCCTATTGGAAACTCTATTTGGAGCTTTGCAGTGAAGCACTATTGGGTGATGGTCTGGTTGCCCCAAATCTTTCCCACGCCATAAGCTGTCAGGAATTTGACTAGGAGATGATAGTTGGATACGACAGCCCTGAGTTTCCACAAACTTGATCTTCCGAGGATGGCATTATAGATAAAGGAAAGTTTGACGACAAGAAAGTCCACTTGTATGGTCACTTGCTGAGGCAGAATGCCCACGATTACATGTAGATTGATCATTCCTTTCGATATTATAGTACTACCAAAAAATCCTTGGATCGGCACATCAAATGAAATTAACTGATCAGAAGAGAGTCCCATGAGGGAAAAGATAGAAAAGTACAAAATATCAACTGAGCTTCCATTATCGATAAGTATGTGGTGTACATTAAAATCAAAAATATTTAAAGAAACAATCACAGCATCATTGTGCAGTTGCTGTACACCCTCTGCATCCTGCTCAGTGAAAGTTATTTATTGTTGAAGCCCATCATCATGCCTAGGCTTCTTTGATGCCGTCACTTCAGACGATCCCTCGGTAATCATATGGATTTCTCCATGAAGAGGTCACTCCTCAGCTACCGTTGAGTCTCTTTCCTCCTACACAGGCATTGGCATTTATTGCTGTGACTGAAGAGGTGGTTGGTGAGCCCTTGACTGGGGCCATTGTGGTGGGATTCTTCCACGAACAAAGCGTTCGAGCCTTCCTTTCCGAATTAACCTTTCAATGGCATCATGAAGGAGGCAGTAATTTTCAGTGTCATGACCGTGGTCATGATGATAGAAGCAGAACATCATAGTATCTCGACGTTCTGGGCTGGTTCGCATCTTTGGAGGTTGGAAGAGCTGGTCTTGGATCTACATCAAAACTTCTCCCTGGGTGGTATTCAAGGATGTATAGTTGTTGAAACACCTCAGAGGAGATCGCTGTCGATTATGCCATGGTGGGCTAAGAGATCGGTAGTTTCGAAAAGAGCTTCCACCTTTATTCTTTCTAGGTGGAGAGCGGGAGCACCGTCGGTAGGACTCCCTTTTTGAAGGAAGGCACTCCTTATTCGACCACGTTTGATCATCATTGATGGAGGAGGCTTCGGTGAAGGCTTCGTCGATATTGGTATACTTCCTTGCCTTCTCCAGTATACCATTGAAGTCCTTTGGATAAGAGTTCACCAATGACCTCTTCAAGTTATTTCTCTGCAATCCAGCCATAAAAGTGGACATCGCAATCGATTAGTCAAGATCGCGGACTTTCAGGATAGCCATGTTGAAATGGCTCAGATAGCTATGGATCGACTCACCATCCCTCTGATGGATGGTGTATAGATAGTCGGATCACTTCTGCTGCCTGTGGCTGCTGACAAAATACATCGTTAGAGATCGACTCAGCTCGTCAAAAGAATGAATTGAGCTAGGCTTCAAATTTGAGTACCATTGTTGGGCTGCCCCCTTGAGAGTGGTGGGGAATGCCCAGCAGAAAGTAGCATCCGATGCTCCTTGAAAGAGCAAAGCTACCATAAAAGTTTTAATGTGATCGACGGGATCAGCAGTCCCATCTTAGGTCTCGAGCTGAGGCAGCTTGAATCTAGGTGGTGGTAATTCTCGTAGGATCCTCTCATCGAATGGAGGCTCGTCGCTAAGACCGTCAAAAGGTTGAGAAGAGGAGGGCTTATTTAGAGCTTCGAGTTTCTTATCGAACTTTCGAAGCTTTCTTTCAATCATCAAGTCCCGATCGGTGAGGGCCTCGGACTGTTGGGAAGAACGATGGTCGGGAGTAGAACCGTGCCCTAATTATGGGCTAAGAGATCATGCATAGGGTCGCCCCCACCCAGGACTTTATGGAGGTGACTTTGTGGGTGCGACTTGCTAAAAGGATGTCGACGGCTGGATCTCAGCGTCGCCACTGGTAGCGCTAGTGGGACCGTCGGTGGCATTGGTTTCACCATTGAGGGTGGAGCAGGAGCAGTCAAATTTGACTATGGTGCCATTGAAGAAGGTGCGATCACCATTTGGACCGCTTGGACAGCGATTGCCAGGGAGTGGACCTGCTGAAGAAATAAGTTGAATTGGTCCATGGTGATATTGAAGGAACCAGATCTAGGATTTCAGGGCTAGATCTTGAAATTTATCCTAGATCAGCAGCGGAAGACTCAAAATTAATCTAATTAATCTAAATATTAGATAATCTTTAGATCTAAGACTATATTATATGATTGTTGCATGACATTTAAATCTAAAATAAAAAATAAATAAGAAGAAAAGGTTGATCACATCAACCTAGATCTATACTACATCTCATGCATGTATGAAAAAAACTAATAGATCAGATCTATTACCTAAGCGAGTTAGATGTTCTAACTCACTGATCCAGACATGAGGATGAAGTTTCAAGCCGTACAAATGTCCGGCCTCTAGGAGTCATTCACATGAGCCCATGATCATAATTAGAAATCCAGATGCTGTAAATCAGCACAGTATGCTAGTACTGTGTTGATCTTTCTTCGATGATTGATCAATTGTCTCCTTTCTTCTAGATTGGACTCTTCCAAAGAGGAGAAGGGGGAGAAGAGGTTTTAGATGTGAGACACTCTTAGAAAACTCAAGGAAGAAGGAAGGGAAGAGATGAACACAGCAACCCTAGAAGAAGACCCTCTTCTTCTTCTCTTTGCTCTCATCTAGATACCTAGTTTTGTGTCTATTGAATCTCAATGCCCAGAGGTTCTCTCTTCCTGATTTTCATCCACCTCAAAGCACTCTCAATGTTCTATAACCCACAAAAGTTTCAAGCCAAAATTCTTTCAAAATATTTAGAAAAAGAAGAGTCCTTGTCTAGGTCAAATACTAAACAAGGAAAGATCAAACAGGGCAAGTCAAGGGGCGCCCAACTCTTGGGCGCCCCCTCCATAAATTTTTGGCATGTACCAGCAAGAAAAGGCACACAAGAAAAGGGGTTTCTCATGTAGAATAAGAGAGAAATTAATTGGGAGAGGGGGTGGCACCTTTTGGGAAGAATTTGGGTTTGTTAGGATTCTATCTTACTACATCCAATATCAAAACAAACTCCTTTAACTTTGTCTTCTACCCAATTACCATATGAGAAAGAGAGGGAGAGAGGGGGTGTACGTGATGATCAAGAAGAAAAGAATTTTCCATGAAAAATACCAAAAAAATAGGCAAGGGGGTGTTGGGACTAAGGTGGCATAAGGAGGAATCCTAGTCTTACTAGGATTCTATCTATGACTTGGTCAAAGTGGTTTCTTAAACCAAATTAAATCAAAACCAACTTAACCAAATTAAATTAGATTCTAATTCAATTAATTGTTCAATTAAAATAGATTAAATAGAATTAATTTTAATTTAATTTTCTAATCAAATTAGAAAATTGGGTTAATCTAAATCCTAGTTAGACTAGGACTAGTTTTTCCTTGCACTTGACTTATCCAATAAGTCAATTGGAGATCATCCAATCAAGCCCAAACCAAATCTAATTAAATCATATTTAATTAAACTTAATCTCAACCCTTTGAATTAATCAAATTAAGCTAATTAGCAATCGAATTGCTAATCAATCCTTCTACAACACTTGCATTAGGTTAAACATCAATCATATTGATCGTTTAACCCTAGAATGATTCTCAATCATTGATCAACTATCCGATCAGATCGTGAGCTCTAATGTGTGTGATCTCATAGGTTCGAACCTAAGCTAGTAGCATAGAAATAAATTTTAATACTAATCAAAGTGATCATCTAGCAATCATATCCAACGGTCGGATAGGTCGAATGTGTTGAACACCATCCTTAGAATCCATGTGGATATGGTTTTCATATAATTCATTTTCTTGACCAAAATGCTTGTAGGACACCTCAGAGTTCAACTGTCAACTCTGATCAAATTATCCATATTATATTTTAAAATATCAAATCCATCTGATGGATTATCCTGGCCAAGGTTTTGCTATATTGAAATATAGTGATACATTCTTCTCCAACTCTTGGAGTGGTCAATTCCATCTTGATCACATCCTAACTTCATAAGTACTTGACTGTGCCCAAAAGCCTTCTATTGCTAAATTAAAAATTTAGTTAGTTAGATACTAAAGCACAGTAAGTTGCTTGCAAGTCTTTGAGGTGATCTCAGGTCTAAGGGATACTTATACCTATATCCCATCAGAAACATCCTCAACAGTAGAATGCTCTGGAGTTGGTCACATTCAATGACGATGTACCCATATATCTCATTTGTATGCCATGCCAGTGTCTCCACACTCCTTGGTTAAGAGGACAATCAACCAATATGGCATACAATGACCTATGCTCGATAGATGCTGTCGTCCTATTTAACATTTTATCATTTGGTCGTGAACTGATTTAAGGACTAATCGATATATCCTTTCTTTATCGAAACTAAATAGTCCTAAGGACTTCATCACAAAAAATAGAGTTCGTTAGAAGATGAAGACTTGTGATGAAAAACATGCCAAAGTATTTTATTTATCAATGATCAATTACATATATAAAGTAGCTCAACCGTTAATAGACTAATGATTGACTTTTGAGACACAATTTTCAACAACTTCTACTTATCCTAAAGCCACTCGGCATAGTATCTAATATCCATCTTTGACTTATGGTTGTCGAATTTCTTGATTGCCCAGGGCTTTAGTGAAGGGGTCGGCTTGGTTCTTCTTTCCATTAATCTTCTGAAGGTCGACGTCACCACGATCCATGATCTAGCAGACCAGATGGAAGCGGCACAGAATTTGCTTTATCCATTGGTATGCCTTCGATTCCTTTGCTTGAGCTATGGTGGCAGTGTTGTCACAGTAGAGTAGGACTGAACCATCAATGGAGGGTGCTACTCCAAGCTTGGTGATAAACTTTTTCAGCCACAGTTTTCTTTACTGCATCTGATGCTACCATATACTCTCTTCGCAAACAGAGTTTGCCACTGTATACTACTTGAAACTTTTTCAACAGATGGCTCCAACATTTAGAGTAAAGATATACCCCGACACACTTCTACTGTCATCATGGTCAGATTAAAAGCTGGAGTCTGTAAACTTCATCAATTTCTAATCTGACTCACCATAAATCAATCATCGATCCTTAGTATTTCTCAAATACTTAATGATGGTTTTAACCACCTTCCAGTAATTTTCTTTAGGATCAAACCGATATCTACTCACTACTCCTAATGAGTATGCCATGTCTGATCTCATACATATCATTGCATATATTATAGACCCTACTGCCGAAGCATATGGGATTCTACTCATACGCTCTCTCTCTTTAGGAGTTGTTAGACAATCCTTCTTAGAGAGTGAAATTCCTTGACCTATCGAGAGATAGCCCTTTTTGAAATTCTCCATGCCGAACCTCTTCAGCACAGTTTTTATGTACGTGGACTAGGCTATACCAAGCATCCTTTTAGATCTATCCCTATAGATCTTCATCCCTAGGATGTAGGATGCTTCACCCAAGTCCTTCATAGAGAACTATGATGACAACCAAATTTTTATTTTCTATAGTATGTGAATGTCATTCCTAATTAAGAGAATATCATTCACGTACAACATAAGAAATACCACTGCTGGACCATTTGCCTATTTGTAAATGCAGGATTCTTCTCCATTCTTAATGAAGCCATACGTTTTGATCACTTTATCAAAATGCATGTTCCAACTCCGAGATGCTTGCTTCAATCCATAAATGGATCTCTGAAGCCTGCACACCTTAGACCCATCTATGGATGTGAACCCCATAGGTTGTATCATATACATCCCTTCGATCAGCTCTCCATTTAGAAAATCTATCTTCACATCCATCTACCAGATCTCATAGTCCAGGTGGATAGCTATTGCAAGCATTATCTGAATAGATTTGAGCATTGCCACTGGAGAGAATGTCTCGTTATAGTCAATACCATAATGTTGACGATATTCCTTGACAACCAAACGGGCTTTATAGATCTCCACCTTTCCATCTGCACCTTTTTTCTTTTGAATATCCATTTACATCTAATGGATTTAACTCCTTCAGGTGGATCAACTAATGTTCATACATCATTGACCTTCACAAAATTCATTTTGGATCTCATGGCTTCTAGCCATTTGTCAGAGTTGGATCTCTGCATAGCATCCATGTAAGTGATCGGATTCTCAATATTCTCATCGAGTTCGATGGGATCACTATCCTGGATCAAGAACCCATAGTATCTATCTGGATGGCACGGTACTCTATCGGATTGCCTTAATGGTGCAGGTTCACTAGGCTTCAGATCTGATTTGATCAAATCTGACTCAAGTTCAACATTCTGTGTTGGACTTTCTACCTATTGAACTTCATCAAGTTCAACCTTAGAGGCAACTGTTCCTTCACTAAGGAACTCCTTTTTCAAAAAGGTTGTCCTAAAGCTGACGAACACCTTTTGTTCATCAGCATGGTAGAATTAGTATTCTTTGATCTCTTTTGGGTACCCTATAAATGAGCATTTGTCAGACCTAGGTTCAATTTTATCTATAATTAATCATTTGACATAAGCCAAACACCCCCAGACCTTGAGGTGTGAAAGTGCTAGCTTACGTCCTATCCATATCTCATATGGAGTTTTAACCACAGATTTACTTGAAACTCTATTTAAAAGATAGCAAGCCAATTCGAGTGCATATCTCTAGAAGGATATCGGTAAGCTGGCAAAATCCATCATGGATCGAACCATGTCTAATAGAGTTTGATTTCTCCTTTCAGATACACCATTATGCTGTCGTATTCTTAAAGAAGTTCATTGAGAGAGAATCCCATTCTCTCCTAGATATATGAGAAATTCTTCGAAAAGGTATTCCCCTCCTCGGTCAGACTGAAGAGTTTTAATACTCTTTTTAGTTTATTTTTCTACTTTACTTTGGAATTATTTGAACATTTCAAAAGAATCCAACTTATATTTCATCAGATAGATATATCCATATCTAGATAGATCATCTATGAAAGTGATGAAGTAGACATATCCACCTCTAGCACTTATGCTCATTGGTCCACATACATCGGTATGTACTAGATCTAAGAGCTCAGTGGCTCTTTCATCTTTTTCAGTAAAAGATGACTTGATCATTTTACCAAAAAGATAGGATTCATAGGTTGGAAGTGATTCACAATCACTAAGTTCGAGGATACCCTCTTGAGCCAACCTGCTTATCCTATTCTTGTTTATATGACCTAGCTTACAGTGCCATAAGTAGATATCTATCACATTATCTAATCTAGAATGTTTGCCAGTTGAATATACTATATTAATAGGTTGTGATAACATATATACACCATTGTTCAATTATCCATAGAAAGTAGTAACACCATTTATAATGACATTACAAACTCATTTCTTTATTAAAATTTTATATTTATTCATGACCAAAAGGCCTACAGAAATGATATTTAAAAAGAAACTAGGATATAAATGACAATCACTAAGAACAACGGTATGAGATTCAAATATAAGTTTCAAAATTTCTAAAGCTAGAACTAAAACTGGTCTTTCATCTCCAACGTTCAGGAATCTTTTGCCATGTTTAAATCTTCTACTGACCTATAATCCCTACAATAAATTATAAATATGATAAGGGCTTTTTGTATCTAATATCCGATCAGTAATATCATAAATAAAAAAATTATAAGAAGTTGTCATATAAATACCTTGTCCAGCAATAGCTTGCTTTTTTCTTTGTCCGTTCGGATCCAAAAAGGCAATATACTGAGGATAGTTTCTTTTTCAGTGCCCCCACTTCTTGTAAAAGAAGCATTCAGCTTGACTCTTATCGAGCTTGATTTTCTGGTCTGATCCTGCACAGATGTCCTAGCATGAACTTGCACCTTCTTAGCTTTCTTCTTCTTCTTCTTCTTTTCTTTCCCAAAGGGCCAAGAATGAGAAGATGAACCTCCTACTAACTTCACCGACTCCTTGTGGAGCTGGTGATCCTTCTCAAAGTTCTGAAGTAACCCTAAATAATCCATGGTAGTCAACTTTAGGCTTCGATATTCTATAATGTATAAGGAATGGGGGATAAGACTTGGGCAGGGAGTTCAGTATTGCATCTTTTCCAAGCTATTTGTGCAAGAAAATGTCGAGCTTGCTCAAGCGCTCTATCAGCTCAATCATGTACAGTACATGATCAGTGATAGAGGCTCCATCCTGCATTCTGGCATTGAAGATGGCACAATTAGTCTTGTGCCTCTCTACGTCATCGGATGTGCTAAAGAAATCCTCCAACACTTGAAGCATGTCCTTTGGCTGAGCCATCTCAAATCTAAGACTGAACTCATCGCTCATCGCTGCCAACATAATGCAGTGCACCATTGTTTGATCCCTAAGCCATTTCTGACAAGTGTCTCTAGCATTCCACGTGCATTTACAGCTGGCTCCTCAGGTGCATCATCCGTTATCACATGTAGGATGCATTCATGCTCTAGGACAATCTTTAACTTTCAGTACCAGCTACCGAAGTTGGATCCTACCAACTTATCATTATCCAATAATGATCGAAGTGATAGAAAAGTATTCATATCTGCACAAAGGAAAATCATAACCTAATTAGTAATTAATTTATTAAACCTTAAGATTTATACTTTTAATCAAAAGATTCTCTCACTATTTTATTAAAATTTGTAGCCTCTACCTCCAATTCGAGGAATTATCATAATTCCTTAGTGGGTACTAGAATCCACATAGACTGCACACGAGTCCAACTTTGATTGGCCAACCCATGTGCATCTAAGGATAGGTTCATAACCAATTATTTCTCCAAACAACTTCTAGTAATTAAATTATGCCCTAGCCCCTGATCAGTTGGCTTTGGCCTTCTCAGAAAAGGGTCCAGTTAGGTCCAACCATTAACATGACCATACTTGGTCCATCCAACCAATGAATGATCAGGCCCAACTTTAGTTGGCCCATCTGACCACTATTTAGAAAGATGTATCCAAGAGATCATATAATAAATGATAATTCCATTAACTGATAAGCACTAGGCCTTTGGGCCTTCAATGATTATCTAACCGATGGACCCATTATTCTCCACTTTAATGAGAGGATATGATCTAGTTATCATATAACTATTTTATTTTAGGAACCTAATAATTTTAAAGAATTTAATTTGAAGATGAGGGAAGGTTAGATGAACCAGCTTGTCATGATCCTCCTACTAACTTCACCAAGTCAACTTAGGGGAGACTATTAATAGGCTAGTCTAGGAGCATCTAAATTAGTCAAACTAATTTACCTAGCTGACATGGGTCAGCTCGAATAGTTAAGTGATCCGATCAAAATATAATTTCACCAAGAGGCCAGATAAGTTCTATCAATGGGAGGATCTGCCAAAGTTTGCCTTAGACACCATCAGAAATGGTCAGGTAAGTGGGCTGCCAATTAAAGACCACCAATCTAATTTATCTTAGACACCAACTAGTTTAATTAGTTTTAATTAGATCAACCTAACAGTTCGTGCTATACCGCGTAGCCAAGAATCAAGTCCATTTTGGATCTCGTTAAAGATATGGACTTGACCAACTACAACTATTATAATTGATCTAGAGAATCCTTGACCTAATCTAAGACAATAATTAATTAGATTTAGTCAGTTCTCTAATTAAGTTTATTTTTTAATCTAACCCTAGGTCTAACCCAATTAATGGATCTAATCTTCACTAACCCATTTAACCCAATATGTTATGATTCATGTCTTAGGATCTTTAATGTACAATTCTAGATCCTAATCAAACAACTTCTTAATTCTTAATTAAGTTTTGGACTGAGGGTTGGGGTTCGACTTTTCAAAAATAATTTTCATATTTATAAAATATTTTTATAATATGGTTCTATTAACCAAGTTGCATGTTTGATTCATAATCCATATGCAAGTAAGAAGAGCGTGAAACTACTTTAGATCTAATCTATACAAGTTTATGTAATTGAAATAATTTTAACATCAATCAATCATAAGTCAACTTAGATCAAATCTAACATATTTATGATGATTAAAATTAAATTAAAATATTTTTAATTAAATCATAAAATCTCTTAAATCTAATCTAAAATTTTATGATCGAAGTTTTAGATCAACACGTACTAGGACAATCTTTTTACTGTAAGGGATAAACCTTACAGCATGATAACCATATAAGATCAGTTCGTGCAATCTAAAATTTTATTCTTTGATTTAATTTTTTTAAAATAAATTATAAATAACATCAAATTATATCTAATAAATTTATGAATAATATTAGATCTATACGAACAAGGACAATCTTTGCACTGTAAAGGATAAATCTTACAGCAGGATAACCTTAAAGCAGTTCGTATGATCTAAGATTTTGATTTTAGATTTAAATATTAGATTATTAATTAGATCTAATCCAAAAATAATTTAAGCATGCATCAATAATCATATAATAATTAATCTAGCTCTGATATCAATTGAAGGAACTAAATCTAGGGTTTTAGGGCTAGATCTTGAAATTTTTTCTAGATTAGCAGCGGAAGACTCAAAATTAATCTAATTTATTTTAAATATTAGATAATTCCTAGATCTAAGATCATATTATATGATTATTATATGGTATTTAAATCTAAAATCAAAAATAAATAAGAAGAAAAGGTTGATTACATCAACCTAGATCTACACTACATCACATGCATGTATGAAAAAAATCAATAGATCAGATCTATTACTCGAGCAAGTTAGACATTCTAACTTACTGATCTAGGCTTAAGGATGAAGTTGCAAGCTGTACACACGTCCAACCTCTAGGAGTCATCCACACGAGCCCACGATCATGATCAAAAATCTAGATGCTGAAAATCAGCACAGTATGCTAGTACTACGCTGATCTTTCTTTGATGATTGATCAGATGCCTCCTTTTCAAAAGAGGAGAAGGAGGAGAAGAGGTCTTAGATGTGAGACACTCTCAGAAAATCCAAGGAAGAAGGAAGGAAAGAGATGAACACATGCAACCCTAGAAGAAGACCCTCTTCTTCTCCTCTTTGCTCTCACCTAGACACCTAGTATTGTGTCTATTGAATCTCAATGCCTAGAGGTTCTCTCTCCCTGATTTTCACACACTTCATAGACCTCTTAAATATCTATAACTCACAAAAATTTCAAGCTAAAATTCATTCAAAATATATAAGAAAAGAATAGCCCTTATCTAAGTCAAATATTATACAAGGAAAGGTCAAATAGGGCAAGTCAAGGGGCGCCCAACTCTTGGGCACCCCCTCCATAAATTTTTGGCATGTACTAGCAAGGATAGGCACACAAGAAAAGGGGTTTCTCACATGGAATAAGAGAGAAATTAATTGAGAGAGGGGGTGGCACCTTTTGGGAAGAGTTTGGGTTTGTTAGGATTCTATCTCATAGAATCCAATATCAAAACAAACTCCTTCTTTGACTTGGTCTTCTATCCAATTACCATATGAGAAAGAGAGGGAGAGAGGGGGCGTATGTGAAGATTAGGAAGAAAAGAATTTTTTATGAAAAATACCAAAAAAATAGGCAAGAGGATGTTGGGACTAAGGTAGCGTAAGGAGGAATCCTAGTCTTACTAAGATTCTATCTATGACTTGGTCAAAGTGGTTTCTTAAACCAAATTAAACCAAAACCAACTCAACCAAATTAAATTAGATTCTAATCTAATTAATGATTTAATTAAATTAGATTAAATTAAATTTAATTTTGATTTAATTTTTTAATCAAATTAGAAAATTAGGTTGACCTAAGTCCTAGTTAGACTAGGACTAGTTTTTCCTTGCACTTGACTTATCCAATAAGTCAATTGGACTTGATCCAATCAAGCCCAAACAAAATTTAATTAAACTTAATCACAGCTCTTTGGCTTAATCAAATTAACCTAATTAGCAATCAAATTGCTAATCAATCCTCTGACAACACTTGCACTAGGTTAAACATCAGTCGTATTGATTGTTTAACACTAGAATAATTCTCAATCATTGATCAACCATCCGATCAGATCGTGAGCTCTAATATATGTGACCTCATAGGTCTAAACCTAAGTCAATAGCATAGAAATAAATTTTTGTACCAATCAAAGTGACCATCTAGCAATGATACCCAATGGTCGGATAGATCGAATGTGTAGAACACCATCCTTAGAATCCATGCGGATATAGTTTCCATATAATTCATCCCCTTGACCAAAATGCTCGTAGGACACCTCAGAGTTCAACTATCAACTCTGATCAGATTGTCTACATTGTATTTTAAAATATCAAATCCATTTGATGGATTATCTTGGCCAAGATTTTGCTATATTGAAATACAGTGATACATTCTTCTCCAACTCTTGGAGTGGTCAATTCTATCTTGATCACACACCGACTTTACAAGTACTTGACTGTACCCAAAAGTCTTTCATTACTGAATTAGAAATTCAGTTAGTCAGGTATTAAAGCATAGTAAGTTGCTTGCAAGCCACTAAGGTGATCTCAGGTCTAAGGGATACTTATACCTATATCCCATCAGAGACATCCTCGACAACAGAATGCTCTAGAGTTGATCATGTTCAATGACAATATATCCATATATCTCATTTGTATGCCATGCCAATATCTCCATACTCCTTGGTTAAGAGGACAACCAACCTATATAGTATACAGCGACCTATGCTCGATAGATGCTGTCGTCCTATTTAATAGCTTATCATTTGGTCGTGAACTGATTTAAAGATTAATCGATAAATTCTCTCTTTATCAAAACCAAATAGTCCTAAGAACTTCATCACAAAAATGGAGTTTGTTAGAAGATGAAGACTTATGATGAAAAATATGCTAAAGTATTTTATTTATCAATGATCAATTACATATACAAAGTAGCTCAACCATTAACAGACTAATGATTGGCTTTTGGGATACAATTCTTAATAGATATGGGCCGACAGGATGGATGGAGAGACCTCCACCACAGGGGGTTGAATGTGATCATCAACCCTCAAGTTCGGTTGCTGTGAGGTGGTGGCCTTAGTGACGTCGTTGAGATGGGATGAGAATTTTTTTGGAGCCATTATTACTTGTTGTGGATTGATTTGATCTTCAAAGATCGGATGACCAGCTTTTTATAGAAATTATGGTAGGCTAAAAGTTTAGCCATCCTTCCTCCAGCACTAATCTATTACTGCTGAGAATTATTGGCTTCAGAATTGGAGGAATGGCTCTAAGCAGATAAGCTTAAAAACCTACAAAATAAAGTATAGATCGAAGGATTTTATCTCCGGTGGGGACCCTCCGATGCTCAAGTCAGAAACAAGCAGGAGCTAATTTCTTTTGAGAGGGGTTTTTCTTGCTTACCTAAGTCCTTAGGGTTTATGATATTTATGAAGAATTTTTACATGATGGCTATGCCATTCCGCTCATTTTTGGCAGCTAATCTCATCATGGTGGAATTTCTGGGAACCTTTCGAATGAAATGATGGTTGCTAGTGTGATTAGGATTCTTAATTTATCATCAATGGTTTTGGACAAGTATGTGATAGCCTGTTTATGATCTGATTATAGTTGTATCGCGATCAATCCATGGGAGGCTTTCTTTATCCGAGGTGATTTAAAAATGATAGGTGCCAGCTGGGGTGTTTCCATAAATATTAGGTCAGGTCGGCCCTCCGGTATTAGTCATCTATTCAAAGGATTTTATAGTAATATCCTGATCTACAAGCACTCGTTAGGATAGGCCGCGTTGAGGTGCCTCTAGGGTATATCAGTCGATCTAAGGCATTTTGTTACCACCATAACACCTTCCACTAAAGTGGATGGTAATGGATCCAATAGTTTGGGTGGACATTGGAGGTGTTTTACGTCTGATGTTCATCGAGATATTAAAATTATCATTCATCATATGATGATTAGGTCGCACTCTTTAAATGGCGATCAAGTTAGCCAGAGCTTTCCTTGGGTCTGGTCATCATTTATTTAATGCACAAAACGTTATCATGTTAATGCTTGGACCTAACCGAAACTTTCAGTGGAGGCCTTAGCCTACTGAAAAGATACCTGAGATAAAATCTAATTACTAAAAATTATTTGATAAAATAATTGATTGAGAACCTATCCATAGGTACATACGGGTTTGCCAGAGCTTTTCTCGGACCTATATGCAGTCTATGTGGATTCTAGTACTTACTAGAGAATTAAAGTAATTTTTTAAATTGGAGGTAAAGGCTGCCAATTCGTATAAAATAGTGGGAGAACCTTTAAACTAAAATCCAAGTCCTTAGGCTTAAAATAATTCATATACAATAGATCTTTGTTCTTTTTTCTCTTCAGATTAAGGCTAAACCCTAATTGCTTCATTTACTGTCAAACAGTGATATACTTATGGGATTCAACTTTGATAATCAGTATCAAAAGTTGAATTTAGTTCAGTAGCATGAAGAGATTTATACTAGGGCTTCTAAGTCTAGTCAAAATAATAAGTCCAAGAATGATCCAAATCAGGTAGAGAGCTTCTACTGTAAGAAGCTAGGTCATAGGAAGAAGAATTATTCGCAATATCTTGCTTCCCTTGATTCCAACAAGCTGAACAAGAGAAAAGAGCAAGAAATTGCTCATCAAGGATGTTATATGATAACATCTTATTATTTTTCTATTTGTGATTCTATTACCTGGGTATTAGATACCGATAGTCTTATGCAATTCATTGCAAAGACTACAAGTAAGTAGAAAGTTTGAAAATGTTGAGAGATTTTTGAATATTAGGAATGGAAGTCTTGCTCCAATCATAGCTTTAGGAATTGTCGACATCATTTTCAATACAGATATTATCATTTTAAGTAATTGTCACTATTGTCCATTGTTTATGATAAATGTAATCTCTGTTGGCCTTTTGGCTAGAGATGATTATTATTTATCTATAAAGAAAGATTATTATAATATCATTATGAATGATGTTATAATAATACATGGATAATAAGAAAATAATATTTAACATTTACATAGTCTGTTATATAATGTACACATCTAATAAACACTCAAGTTAGATAATATCAAGGATGCCTATCTTTGGCATTTAGGCTTGGTCATGTTAACAAGAACATGATAAACATGTTAGCTTAAGAAAAAAATCTTGATATCAATGATTATGACTCATTATCAACCTATGAGTCTTATCTTCTTAGAAATATGACACAATCATCTTTTATTAAAAAACATGAAAAAGTCGATGAGGTTCTAAGTCTCATACATAGTAATGTATGTGGACCATTGAACTCAAGTACCAAAGAAGGATATCAATATTTCATTATAATTATAGACGATCTATCTAAGTATGGATACATCTAGCCTGAATCATTTGAAATGTTCAAACGATTCCATAATGAAGTAGAAAAATAAACTAAAAAAGATATTAGAACTCTTTAATCAGATCGAGGAGGTGAATACTTATCCAATAAATTTTTTTAACATATCTAGGAGAGAATAGGATTCTCTCACGGTGGACTCCTTTCGGGATACCATAGTATAATGGTGTATCAAAAAGAAGAAATCAAACTTTGTTAGACATGATTTGATTCATGATGGGGTTTGCTAGTTTGCCTATTTTATTTTTGGGTTATACTCTTGAGACTACTTATTTTTATTCAAAAAATTATTTCGAGTAAATCTATCATAAAGACTCCACATGAGATATGGATTAGGTGCAGACCTAGCTAGACTCTCTCACCTTTAGATTTTGAGTTGTTCAGCCTATGTTAAATATTTGCATACAGATAAACTTGCACTCCGATCCCATAGATATATGTTTATAGGGTATCCCAAGGAAACTAAGGATCATTATTTCTACCATGCCAAAGAACAAAAGTTATTCATCAGCTTTAGGATATTCTTTTTGGAAAAGATATTCCTTAGAGAAGAAACTGATGCCATTAAAGTTGAACTTGAGAAAGTTTGAATGATAGAAAGAACCGACACAATCTAGTAAACTTATAAGATTGAATTTGATTAGATCAAACTTGGAGCCCATTAATTTGTTACCATTAAGGACATTTGGTAGAATACGATGCTAGCCAGATAGATACTTGGTATCTAGGTCTAGGATGAATATCCTATTGAGCTTGATGAGAACAATGAGGATCCGATCACCTATATGGATGCCATACAGAGGTTTGACTCTAAGAAGTGGCTTGAAGCCATAAAATCTAAATTAAAGTTCATGAAAATCAATAGTATGTGGACACTAATTGATTCACCTAAAAGGATAAAATCCATTAGATGTAAATGATTTTTCAAAAAGTATCAGAGTGACGCAAACGAAAAGATGGAGATCTATAAAGCTCGTTTAGCTATCATCTTAGAGTTGGAACATACGATCAGATCGTATGTCTTCATTATGAATGAAGAACTCTGCATCTATAAATGGGTAAATGATTTTATAGTATTATTTCTTATGCTGTTTGTAGATGACATTCTCTTAATCGAAAATAACATTCCAGCATTATAGGAAATAAAGGTTTAGCTATCATCTTTAATCTCCATGTATGATTTGGAAGAAGCATCCTACATCCTAGGGATCAAGATCTATAGACATAGATCTGAAGGAATGTTTGGGTTATCCCAATTTATGTATAAGACTAGATATGGTATACTCACTAGGTGTAGTGAGCAGATACTAGTCTGATTTGAGTGAGAACCACTAGAAGATTGTAAAGATAATCTTTAGTATTTGAGAAATACTAAGATCTAGTGATTCATATATAGAGAAATTGGCTTAAAACTTGTAGGATATTTTGATTTCAGTTTTTAGTCAGATCAAGACAATAGTAGGAGAGTGTCGAATTATGAATTTATTCTATATAGAAGGCACAATCTACTGAAAAAATTTTGAGCAGAATATAATAGCCAATTCTATTAGCGAGGCAGGGTACATCATGGCAGCTAATATTGCCATGTAAGCTGTATGGTTGCAAAAGTTCATTATCAAGCTAGGAGTGGCACCCTTCATCAATGATCCAGTCCTAATGTGGCACTGGAACCATAGCTCAGGCTAAAGAATCAAAGGTGCACCACAGGACTAGGATATTCTGCATCATTATTATCTCGTCCATGAGATTATGGATCAGGGTAACGTTGATCTTTAGAAGATCAACGAAAAAGAAAAACTTGACTGACCCATTTGCTAAAGCCTCAGAACGAAGAAGTTTGATAAACTTAAGTGGAAGAGAGGATATTTGATATTATTCTGATTAGCTTTAATCTAAGTGGGAGTTGTTAGGAAATATGTCCTAAAGTCAATCATCTAAGTTATAGATGATTATAATTTATATATGAATTATCAAATAATAAATGTTATTTGGCTTATTCATCATAAAAGTTCTATCTTTCTTAAATGAACTTCTAAATTATGATGAAGTTCTTAGAACTACACTCAATCGATAAAAAAAGATTTATTGGATGGTTTTTAAATTATTCATGATCAAATGATAAGTTATTAACTAGGATGATAACTTATCGAGTATAGATTGTTGTATGTCATATGCGTTGGTTGTCCTCATAACCAAGTCATGTGGAGATATCGGTATGGCATACAGGTAAAATATAGCAGTACATCTATACTGAGCATGACCAATGTAGCATTCTACTATCAAGAGTAGCTAGCTAAGGCTAATGGATATAAGTATCCCTCCGACCTAAGATCACCATGGTGACTTGTAAGCAACTCATTGTACTTTGGTGTTGGACTATCTATATTTCTAATATAATATTAGAAGTTTGGGTACACTCAAGTACTTATAGAGTTGGTGTATGAGTTAAGATGGGATTGACCACTTCTGATTAAATTCAAAAGTGAATGTCTCGCTATGCTTCAATTTAGCAAAATCTAGGCCTAAGTAATTCTCATGAGGAGTCACGAGATTTACAAATTTTGAAATACAATATGGATGACTTGTATGAGTATTGACAGTAAACTTGAAGTCATCCTGAGCATTATGGATCAAAGGGATAAACTATATAATAACCATAGGCCAAGGTTCTAAGAATATTGCTTTGCATACATTCGACTTATTCGAACATTGGGTACCATTGCTAGATGGTTATTTTGATTGGTATAGAAATTAATTTTTGTGCTACCAATTTAGCTTCAAACCTACGAGGTCACACACATAAGAGGTCACTACCTGATCAGATCGTTGATCGACGATTGAGAATCATTTAGTGATTGAATCATTAATATGATTGATGATCAATCAAGTGCAAGTATTATAAGAGGATCGATTAGCAATTAAATTACTAATTAGCTCAATTTGATTGAGCAATTGGACTGAGATGAAGTCTAATTGAATTAGATTTAATTAGAATTGATTTGGACTAGATTGGGTTAAGTCTAATTAGTTTATGAGATAAGCCAATTACAAGAAAAAATAATTTTCTGTTGGATCAAGACTTGAGTACACCTAATTTCTAATTAACTTAGGATTTAAATCAGATTTAAATATGATTTAATATGATTTAATTGAACTTCTAGTTAGACTAGGATTTTCTATAATTAGGTTGCATTAATCCTAGTTCAATGGGTTTAATAAATTAGGTTTGACCTAGTCTACATTGGAGAGTCCTAGTTGGACTAGGACTCCTAATCCCTTGCGCTAAGAAAGAAAAACCCCACACCACATATTGATTTCCACACCAATTTTTTTTCTTATTATTGGTGTGAGATTTCTCACTCCAATAAGAGTGCCAAACCCCTTCTCTTTGATTGTTTTAGAATCTTGTTTGAATTGGTCAAACATGGAAAGATAAGATAGAGTTTTAAATCCTTAAAACTCTTCTTTTCTCTTTTGGAATTTTTCCCACACCCACCCCTTGTTTTGTGTGGCACTTTTGCTGAGATTTTTGTGCACCATCTAACCTTCCAAGATGGAAAATTTGTTGCCTTTAGGGACTTGGAGGCATCCAAGAGTTGGATGCCACCAAGAGTCCTAAAACTACTAGGTTTTGACCTAGTCCCCTATTAAAGGGAGGGCGCCACTTTTTGTGGGAAGTTGGAATGAGAAAAGCTTTAGATATTCCATGAAAAATTAGAAGAGAGGGAGGGAGAGGGGCATGGGAGGATGGGTGCTTCAAGTTATTGGGTGCTGAGGCTTCTTTTAGACATGATATGATCATGTCATGATGAGAGAAGTAGAAGAGAAGAAAGTCTTTCCTTAGGATTTCTTTGAGAGCCTTTTCTTCTCCATCTTTTTATGAGATTTTTTATGAGAAAAAATCAGAAAGAAAGAGAGAAAGGGTATGAAAAAATTCTAGAGAAGAAGATCTCCTCTTGTCTAGGCATAGAGATCTATTTAGGACATCAATGGTTGATGTCTTGAAGAGAAGATGGGTCTTCTCTTAATATTCTTTTCTTGTTTTAAGAAGATCCAAGAGTTGGTCTTCTTCCTTCACTCTCCTTCTAATCTTCATCTCTTAGAGTATCCAAGAGATTTGAAGAAACTTTACAGATTGACCATCTGGAGGGATCTACAAGAAGCTAACACTTCAAGCGGATCTTCATTTGATGAACCTCCAATCTGCATAATGATCTTGTGTGGACAACCTGTAGAGGCTAGATACACTATGCAACTCCAAGCAATAAGGATAATATTGAATATCAGCTACAGTATTCTCGACCCATGCAAAGGTAAGAGATTCGATCTCTTCTTGACCTAGATATGATCTAGGGTTTCTAGAGATGTTCTAAATCTAGGATATTGATATGTTCAATACCTATCTATTTCATTTTTTAGATTTATTCATATATCTTGACATGTCATAGATCCTAAATGTAGGATTTAGTGATTAGATTACATGCATAAATAGGTTAAATAGTTAAACCTATATCTTTCGTTGTGCTCTATTTTGAAAAAGTTTCGAAAGATATGCATAAAATCTTGCACGATTTTTCAACAATGGTATCAGAACTCTAGGTTCTTTTATGACATGATCATATTTTTATTAAAATAAATCTAAAAATAATTCTTAGAGATTGCACATACTAGTCATAAGGTTATCTTATTGTAAGGTTAACCCCTTATAATGAAAAGATTGTCCTAGTATGTGCTGATTTGAAAAACTGAATCATAAATAAGTTAGGTAAGATCTAAGTAGATTTATGATTTATTTTTTTAATTTTAAATTTAAAATAAATAGATATTTAATCTATTATTGATTATTTAGATTATATCTAAATAATGTAAAGTCGCACATACTGATTATAAGGTTATCCTGTTGTAAGGTTTATCCCTTATAGTGTAGAGGTTGTCTTAGTATGTGCTGATATAAATTACCTAAATCATAAATAAGTTAGATGAGATCTAAGAAGATTTATGATTTATTTTTAGATTTTAAATCTAAAATTTAATGATTTATGATCTCTTTTTTTTGATCATTTAGATAAGGTTTAAATAATGTGTGTTTAATGTTTAGATCTAGATCCTTTTACATATATGCTGGATATGTAGTTTTATTTTTTGAATCTAGAATTTATATATTTGAAATATATGCTTTGTAGAAGTTAAATTGAGAACTTACTTTCTACAAAATTCTAGATTCAAAACTCTAGGATATGATCTAAACATTGAAATAACTTAGATCTAAAATCCTAGATCTTGATAGCTCCTAACTGCCCAGGTCAACTTCAAGCCCTTCAAATAAAAGATCAGCCACTCAACTGGCTAGATAAGTGTAAGGTTGGTGGGGGTCCTCTTGTTGCTTTCTTTAGACATCAATTAAATTGGCCAAGTAAGCTAATAGAACCAATTAACTAACCACCTTTCTTTGGGACGTGATCTCTAAATCACTTATCTTAGACACCTGCCAGACTACTAATCCTAATCTGGTCCAACTCTTAGGATTTCTTATTTTAGAGAGCTCGAGTTTCTAGAGCCAACATCTACTTGGTTTTAATTAGGCTTAGGTTAGTGAGGGATGCTAGTTAGCTATTTTTGGGCTAATGAACGGTGATAAAATCCCGACATTATCTTATTTAAAATGGTGTTCTGCTTAAATTGATTTAAGATGAATATGCAAATCAATTTCAAACAAAAAGTTTTTTGTAATTAAATTAGATGCATAAAACTAATTAAACTTGAGAGCTTACCTTGTCTCCAGCAATCACCAAAAAGTAAATCTAAATGATGGGTACTCTAAGCAATTAGAGTTTCTACTCTTGTTATGAACTTTTTTATTAGATTTAAGTGGGTTATTTTTAAATTAATTTGAAAAGAAAGTAACTAATGCTAAAAGGAAGAGAGGTCTAGGGTTACGATTGATCTCACAAAGTAAAATTAGAAGCTTTCTTCCTACCCCTATTTTTTTATTTTTCTTCTTTTTTCTACAAAAAAAATAAGAAAAGTTAGTAAGCTATATTTATAAAAAATTAAAAAAATAAAAATTTTAATGTTCATGCCTGCCTCAGGAACGGCGTCAAAAACTTGGTGTGTTTGCCAGGATTATTTCTAATTTATTTATAAGAATAAAGAGATCAAAAACTTTAGCATTCATGCCTTCCTTAGTAACAGTACCAAAAACTTGATAGAATGTGATGTTGTCATTAGGATACCATGTTTATCAGTTTAATTTTGTCTTCTTAAATAATTAAAATATGTAGAAGATAGCGAGTTAGGTCGAATCCATAGAAAAGGTAGAGCCATAATTTAAAATCATTGATTTTATAAAAGAATAGAAAAGAAAGATTTGAAAAAAAGAAAGATTAGAATTGCTGAAAAAATAAAAAATAGGAATTTAAAGGGCATAAAAATAAATTTTGGATACTAAGATTTACTATCTAAATCTTAGCATCTATATGTAATAAAAATAAAGAACATAAATTTAAAGAGCATGAAAATAAATTTTGCATTACTTAAAATTTAGAATTTAAATACAAGAAAATTAAAAGACCAAGAAAAGAAAAAAAATAGAATAAATGATCTTGATTTTGAATTGGTGTTGGTGTGAAAATGGTGTAGGAAGCAGCCTTCTTCTCAGCACCTCTTGCCTTGAAGCAACCTTCAACCCAAACTCGTAGCCTATCCTATACCAAACCCCATTCTTCAGATCAAAGATAATTCACTTTCTTCAACTTGGAGTGTTTAAATAGAGTGGAGGGTGGCATTTGGTGAGGAATCCAGGTTGAATTTGGCTTAATTTACATGATAGAATCCTTCTCAAACTCACTTGAAACCTATTGGATTGTCGTAGCCATTAGACGGAAATCAAACAAGTGAAAATCACCCAAAAACCAACTGTTTAAAGGCTTAAATCAAATTAGAATTGTTTCTAGCCATCAGATCATGAAATCAAGTGCTTTTGGACCATTAGATCGCACACTAGGGCTTCTGGAGTCTTTGAATCAAGTTGGCTGCCTTTTCAGCCATCAAATCATGCAGAGGAATGCTCACCACTGTTGGATCACACCAAATCAGTGGGCCACCATTGATAGATATGGGATGGATGAATTTTGGCCATTGGATCAAGTGTGCAGCACGTCATCAGCCACAAGATCATGCAAAATCATCTCGCCCTCTTGTAAGCCCTGTGAAAGCCAGGTTTACAATCCACGTGCCTTGTTTTGTGGACCAACTGGCTGGTCCATCATGGACTGGCTGGTTTAAAACTGGTTTGGGCTGGTTTCTTAATTGATTTTTGGGGTAGGCTAGCTTCTTTTTATTATTTTTTTTCTTTTTCTTTCAAATCTTCATTTGGAATCCGATTTAAGTCCGATTTGCTCCAAATTTTCTTTCTTTCAACCAACAAATCAAGCTCTTTTTATTAGCAATCATCTTTCCTATAAATAATAAAAAATATTAATTTTTTAAAAATAATGATAAATTATTTCATAAATTAGTACTTTTATTAGTAAATTTATGGTAATTATCAACCACCTCAGTCATCACCTCCATAAGTTGCATTGAGGTCCACCATTTTTGAACCCTTAGTTACGTGGACTAGGGCAGGCCCCTCCTAGCCTAGAATCGAGGAGGGGTTTATTACTTTATCAAAAAGGGTCAGGAGGAGCGACTTTCATCTTCAAAATCACCAGCTTGCCCGGGAGTTGGTTAAGATGACCCTAATTCCATCCAATTGGTCAGAATGGAAGTCTTGTCCTTTGGACAAGGTTGTGGGTTCCAACTACTTGGGTCTTCTTGGGGTGGGTACCTTTCCTTCCTTGGTTATTTTTATGTGGCTATTTTGGATTCCAAACTAACATTCTAACATGGTTTTTCTTTTGCAGCTAGCCCATGACATCACCGCCCTTGGTGAGGACCTCGTTGGGTTCAACCAAGTTAAGCTCTCCTTGGAAGAGAAGCTTCGAGCTGCCAATGCTTGGATGAAGGCTGTTGAGGAGGCAAAGAAACTGGCCAAGACTATGGTGAAGGAGTGGAGGAAGAATTAGCCTAGGCCAGGTTCAAGCTCTTGGCTACTTAAGAGAGGGTTGGGGTCCTAGGAGCCATGGTTGTGATCAAGAGGGTAGTGGTCGAGGTGTATCGAGACAAGTCTATAGTGCTCTAGAAGGAACTCGAGCTCAATGAGGCAACCCTCAAGGTGGTCGAGGAAGCGACCATAGCCAAGGCCAACATGGAGAAGTCAACCATAGTCATCGAAACCAAACTTCAGGCTATGGAGGAGTTCAAGGCTTCTGAGGCCTTTGAGGTGGAGATCGCTGAGGGCTCTGCAGTGGCCTACAGCTTCAACTTCAATACTTGTAAGGCCCAGGTCTACCAGTTCTTCCCTGAGGTGGATGTGAGCCATCTCGATCCTAAAGCCAATGACAACAAAGCTATGGAGGAAGGAGACCAGGCTCCTAATGTTGCTCCAGTGTCTACTACTGAGATTGCTCTCAAGGCCGTCTCTAAACCCATTGCCGAGCCTACCATTGAGCTCGTTGTCAAGCCTTCCACCAAGGAGGCTCCTTAGCTTTTTGTATTTTTTTTTGTTTTCTTTTGTACTCCAACCTCCTTTGTAATCAAGAAATAAGAAATGAAATGACCTTTTACATTGTCTTCAAATGCATTCGTGTCATGCTTGCTTTTATTTTCTTTTCTAAGTCTTATGGCCGTAGTAGAGGTTGGCTGATATAGAACTTGTTAGATTGGCCTCAAGTACAAGGTCCCCTTGAGATCGAGGAAATGACAAGTCTGACCTTTTATTTTAAAGCCTTTACCCAAGTTGTAGTCTTCTAAATCAGGTCAAAATCATAGTTGTAGTCAGGACTTACCCAATTAAGGGTTTTTAGCTAGAGCTAGGACTTTTCCACAGTCATCGGTCGTCCCTTGATCATTTTTTCAGTCGAGGCTGAGTTTACGAGGTCAGTGTTTTCTGACCCTAAATCATGGAGGCCCCAACTTGGGTCAGTGTGTCTCCTTGTGGTCCTCTTTTGGCTAAGCATATATTTGGAGGTCCTTGCCAAAGCTAAGATATCTCCAAGAGGTTAGTCATTTGCTCACCCAGTTAACGAAGGTCCAAGCCAAAGCTCAAATATCTCTAAGTCATCAAGATGCTTCTGAGCACTTCTTTTAGAGATCCAAGCTGGAGCTTGGATACCTTTAGGAGTTCGGTCGAATCTAGATCTTAGTAGACTTAGTCAATTTTTATTAAAAACCTATGTAAAGCTTGAAAGAACAAGATTTTTATTGATCGTATAATCAATAGAAGACTCGAGAGCTTATCGATAATACATTCTTAGATTTTTGGCATTCCAAGTTTGACGAAAAGGAATGCCGTCGAGCTTTACAATTTTATAGCTCTTAGTTGGATGACTCCATCTATCTGATAGGCCCCTTCCTAATTTGGGGATAATTTGCCTATTCTATGGGCTTGGATACTTCAGCTTTGCGAAGAACAAGATTGCCAGGTTGGAAGATCTTTGACTTAACCCGGGTATTGCATTATCGAGCTACCCATTGTTGGTATGAGGCCACCCTAATCTAAGCTCCATCTCTCATTTCTTCCAATAAGTCGAGATTCATCTAGAGCCAATCTAGATCATCTTGCTTATTATAGTGCTCCACTCTAATTATCAGTAGACTAATCTCGACAAAAATTATAGCCTCCATTCTGAAGGCTAAAGGAAAAAGCAGTAGTTTTGTGCATGCATTTTCAAAATTTTTAACAGAAAACTAAAGATTATATAGTTTAATCTATTATGCATGCCCTAGATCAGATCTAGAAACTACAAAACAAGGATCATGTGATATGAATTTATGCATGATTTGATTTCTAAAAGTAATTCATCATATCAATCAGATTATGTAGATCACATCTACAACAGGCATACCATGTGAGTAGATTTTATCTACTAAGATCAGATCTCTTACTAGAATGCAGGTAGCTAATCGCCATGATTGAGAATGTGGATTTTAGGAATCTTTCTGGTCACTCATAGCCGTACAGGACATCTGACCTCTATGGATCATCCACTAGAAGTTCCAATCTGATCAACCTCCTCAAGAGTGCAAGCTTGCGCGAAGGTCACCAGATGATTGATTTTTCTCCTTCTTTAGATCTCATGGACTCCTTCATATCTGAAGATGGATCAAGAGGAGGATGTGGTGGCGGAATAAGAGGGAGGAGACTCTCTTCTCTCTTTGTTTTCCCCTCACCCAAAACCCTAGATCAAATCTAGGTCACTCACCCTAGAGGAGAAGGCTCTCCTCTAATCACACATGCCAGATAGGCACCACCCACCCCATATCCTCATGCCTAGAAAGTTCATGCCCTCTCTAAGTTTCTCAGTGGAATATTTCTCATAGATCACACCATGCCCCTAAGAAAGAACCCTTCTTAAAGTGGGCGGCCAAGAGAAGATAGGGAGGGATAAGGATGAGATAGTTTGTTTTAAATTTAAACTTCTTTGAATTGAAAACCTAAACCAATTTTATCCCCATCCATAGGAGAAAGAAGGGGATGACAATTCAGATTATTGGCATGGGAAACTTCATTCCAAAGCCATTTCTTGCATGAACTAAGAAAGGTGTGGGAGAAAAGGTGGTGCATGGTGTCAGTCCAATCCAATTGGACTCCTTAGATTTTAGTTATTAGGTTCCAACCAAATCTTATTCAGTTAGAGCCAAACAGACCATAGTGAACCTAATCCAATTAGGCTCCTAATTGTCTTAATTAATCCAAATCCAATTAGAGATTAATCGGGCCCAAGTCTTGATTAAATCAGGAATCAAACATCCTTAGCGATTAGGTCATCTTATAACCTAATTGGGTCAAACCTAATTGAATTCAATTCAATTAGATTCGATCCAAACCTTATTGTTCAATTAAATTAAGCTAATCAATAATTTAATTGCTTATTAAATCTTCTATAATTCACTAATCCTTAGCGAATCAACTTATTACAACTTTTGCATAAGGTTAATTATCAATTGAATTGACAACCGTATCCTTGAACGATTCTCAATCATCAATCAGCCATATGATTAGTAAAAAACTTCTTTTGAGTGTAACCCCATAGCTTCGAACTTAAGCCAGTAGCATAGAAATGGTTTTCTATACTAATCAAAGTGACCATCTAGCAATGGTACCCGATGTCCGGATATGCCGAATGATCATAAAGCAATATTCCAGAACCCATTATCATATGGTTACCATATAATTCATCCCTTTGACTCTGAATGCTTAGGATGACCTAGGGTTTAACTATCAACCCTGAATGAGTCATCTATATTGTAATTCAATCTTTCAAATTTATTACATAGACTATCCCGATCAAGATTTTGCTAAATTGAACTATAGTGATGCACTATCTCTTATAATTCAGAGGAGTCAATTTCATCTTGACTCATACACCAACTTCGCATGTACTTGACTATACCTAAAAATCTTTCATCACTGAATTAAAAATTCAGGTAGTCCAGTACCAAAGCACAGTGAGTTGCTTGCAAGTCACCATGGTGATCTCAAGTCGGAGAGACACTTATATCCATATCCTTCGTGAGTTACTCTTGATAGCAGAGTGCTCCATAGTTGGTCATGTTCTGTGAGATGTACTCCTACGTCTCACATGCATGCTATACCAATTTTTTTACACTCTCTAGTTAAGAGGACAACCAACCTATATGGTATACAATGATCTATACTTGATATAGCTATCATCTTAGTAATAGCATATCATTTGGTCATGAACACGTTTAAGGATTAAATGAAAAATTCTTTTTTATCGACTAGAATAATCCTAAGAACTTTATCACAAACAAGAGTTCAAAAAAAGATGTACACAATATGATGAAAAAGTCAAATAATATTTATTAATTAAATAATTTAGATATAATTACATATATGAGCTCAACCGTCAACAAGTTGATGATTGGCTTTGAGACATAATTTTCAATAACTCTCATTTGGACTAAAGCTAATTAATACAATATCGTATACCCATCTTCGACTTGTGATCATCGAACTCCTTGACTTCAAGGGCTTTAGTAAATGGATTGGCAAGATTCTCCTTTCTATCGATCTTTTGAAGCTCGACATCACCTTGATCCACGATCTTCTAGATAAGGTGGTAGCAGTGCAGTATATGCTTGGTGCACTGATGGAACTTCAATTCCTTCATTAAAGTAATGGCTCTAGTGTTGTTGCAGTACAATAAGATAGGGCCATCAATGGAGGGTGCCACTTTGAGCTCGCCAATAAACTTTCGCAACCATATAGCTTCCTTCGCAGCATCGGATGCCGTGATATATTTCACCTCGTAAACTGAGTTGGTCATGGTATGCTGCTAAAAATTTTTCTAGAAGAGCGCTCCACTATTTAAGATAAATACATATCTTGACATGCTCTTGCTTTCGTCATGATCTGACTGAAAACTAGAATCAGTGTATTCCATGAGTTTCAAGTTTGATTCTCCATAAACGAGATGTTGGTCCTTAGTATTTCTCAAATACTTAAGAATAATTTTTATAACCTTGCAATGGTTTTTATCTGGATTGGATTAGTATCAGCTTACTATCCTTAGTGAGTATGCCACATCCGATCTCATACATGTCATGGTGTATATTACAGATCCCAGTATTGATGCATATGAAATCCTACTCGTATGCTCTCTTTCTTGAGGTGTTATTGAATAATTTCTTTTCGAGAGAAAAATTTCATAGATTATCGGTAGATAGCCCTTTTTAGAATTCTCCATGCTAAACCGCTTTAACATAGTATCAATGTCGTAGATTGGGATAATCAAAATAATCTTTTAGATCTATTTCTATAGATTTTCATTTCTAGGATATAGGATGCTTCTTCCAAAAATTCTTCATGAAGAACTATGGCGACAGCCAAATTTTTATTTTCTATAATGTAGAAACTTCATTCCTGATTAAGAGAATATCATCCACATATAAAATAAGAAATACTACAACTATACCATTAGTCCACTTGTATATGCAGGGCTTTTCTCCATTCTTAACGAGGTCATACGTTCGACCATTTTATCAAAATACATGTTCCAACTCCGAGATGCCTACTTCAATTCATAAATGAATCTCTGAAGCTTGAACATCTTAGAGTAATCTATGGATGTGAATCCTTTAGGCTGTATCATATACATCTTTTCATCCAGCTCTCCATTTAGGAAAGTTATCTTCACATCTATTTGCCAGATTTCATAGTCTAGATGTATTGCTATTGCAAGCATGATCTAAATGAATTTAAGCATTGCCATAGGAGAAAATGTCTCATCATAGTCTATACCATAACGTTGATAATACCTCTTGGCAACTAGATGGATTTTATAGATCTCCACCTTCTCATCTGTGCCCTTTTGCTTTTGAAGATCCACTTACACCTTATGGATTTTATCCCTTCAGGTGGATCAACAAGTGTCCATACATCATTGACTTTCATGGACTCTATTTTGAATTTCATAGCTTTTAGTCATTTCTTAGAGTCAGATCTTTGCATTGCATCCATATAGATGACCAGATCCTCACTATTCTCATTGTTGTTTCAGATGGCTTCGCTCTGATAACAATCTATTGAGAACAATTCTTGCTACTCGATGATTGCGAAAACAACAACAAGAATCCAAGAAAAGAGATGGTCTTTCTATTGAAACCCTAGCAAACCCTAGGATGTGGAGAAAAGGAAGAGAATGAGAGAGGAAGAGAGATTTCAGGAAGAGAAGGCTTGTATTGATTTTGTGCTTAGTTTACAAAACTCAGTAAAACTCTCCTAGCTAACCTAATGTGATGCACTTTTCGAGCCCATGTACACCCATGTCTCCCATGCACACATCCATTGGATCAATTCTAGTCTAATCCATAGGTTAGCCTCCTTAGGACCTTACAAACCAAGGCCCTAAGTTCCTAGGATTAAACCCAATCCCAGGCCAGAATAGAAACTATATTCTATTCTATTCACTGCTTAAACCAGTTCGATCAGTAGTTGGGCTAGCTCGATGGTGATATCTCCTATGAGAGTTCGAATCATCACTCTCTGCTCTGGTGCTCGGGCCAGCTCTCTCAGGATTCGAGTCAACTTGGCTTCTACTTGGACTGGCTCTAGCACGAATCGAGCTAGCTCTTCCAGCATATCAGCCAAATATGCTTTCTGGACATTTGCTCGAGCCAGCTCTCTCAAAATTTGAGTTGGTTCATCTTTAACTCGGGCTGGCTCTTTTGCAGCTCGGGCTCTTCTGATAGGATCCAAGCCAGCTCTTCTAAAGAGTTTGCCAAAGCTTTTCGATGGTTGATTCCATTTGCTCTTTGCTCTCTTTCCACCTGCTTTCAAGGCTTGAGAGCACCATACTTGAGCTCATAATCTCCACCTTGGTGCTCCCAAGTCCTTACGAACTCAGCTCTATTCGACAACCCCATCAATACCATGTAATTGTAAAAGCTATTCCATGAAAGTACCTTTATGAGCACATTAGCTGGATTTTTCTTGGTGTGAACCTTTACCAGCTCCACTTCACCATCCTCCACTAGCTCTAGCTTTTGTGTTCTGATATCAATGTGCTTGGTCTTCGCATGATACACAGAGTTCTGTGTGAGCAACAAAGTACTCTAGCTGTCATAATGCATTCTGACTGCATCCTGTAGGAATCCCATCTTTAGCACCAAGCTTTTCAACTATAGAGCTTCCATCACTGCCTCCATGATGCCAATATACTCCACTTTAGTAGTGGATAAGATCGTAATTGACTACAAGTAAGATCTCCATGAGATTGGATCTCTATACAAGCTGAATACAAAACCTACAGTCAAACGTTGAGTATCCACATCTTCACCAAAATCTACATCCACTAATTTCTCTATTAGCCCTTGAGCTTTCTTAGACATGTTAGGATTTTCTTAGCATCTTTCTACTGACCATAGTAGATGCCGATCCCAACTGAACCTACCAAGTATCTGAAGATATCCTTCAGTGCTCTCTAATGCTCCTTTCCAGGCTGAGCCATAAACCTGCTTACTTGACTCACTACATGGACTAAATCTAGCCTACAACATACAATAGAGTACATAATACTTTCCACACTAGAAGCATATGGAATCTTTTTCATCTTCTGAACCTCCATCTCAGTCTGTGGTGACATGATCTTAGAGAGTTTGACATGCCCGACTAGTGGTAGCTCAGTCGGTTTGGCCTTCTTCATTCCAAATCTCTTCAAGACCTTCTTGATATATCCTTCCTGAGATTGATGCAGTAGCCTCTTGATTCTATCTCTAATGATTTTCATACCAAGGATCTTCTTTGCAGGCTCCAACCAAGTCCTTCATCTCAAACTCCTAAGACAAAGCTCCTTTCAACTTCTGCACAACTTTCTTATTCTTGCATGCTATCAGCATGTCATCTACATACAAGAGTAAGTATAATCAAGATCTATCTTTTAGAGACCTCATATATACACACAGGACATGATCGCACCTAGAAAGTCTAATACTTCTCACATAAGTGTCAAACCGCTTGTACTACTATCTAGGAGACTGCTTCAATCCGTATAGCAATTTCTTCAGTAAACAGACCTCTCTCTAACCCAAGCTCCCTAAAGCCCTGTGGCTACTCCATGTATATATTCTTCTCCAAATTTTCATGGAAGAATGCTGTCTTAACATCTATTTGCTCTAGTTCCAAATCATGAGTAGCAACTATCTCAACATCACCCTGATGGATGTATGTCTGACAATCAGAGAGAAGTTCTGAGTAATCAATTCCTTCTCTCTATGAGTATCCTTTGGCTACCAGCCTAGCCTTATACCTCACTTCATCTTGCTCTAAAGGTGCCTCTTTTCTAGTGTAAATCCATTTGGAGCCAATGGGTCAAGCATCATCTGGTAGATCCACCAGCTGCTATGTCCAATTTTTCTTAAGGGACTCCATCTCCTCCATCATGGCCTGCATCCATGACTTTCGATCCAAACTCTCTATGGCCTTCTCAAAATTCTCTGGATCTCCATTGGTAGTGATGAGAGCATAGAAAATAGTCTCGTCAATGCCATATCGCACTAATTTATGAACAGTACGCGTTGGTTTGTGCAGTGCCACTTCTCTTGTAATATCCTACAAGTCTGCTGTCTATAGCTACCTTTACACTTCTTTCAAGATAGATCGCTCTCCATGCTGGTCCTCCATAGGTGTATCACTATGCCTGCCTAACTTTATCTCAAACTGAACATGACCCGAGGTTGATGTTGAGGGCAAATCACTTGTATTCGAGAGCTTTTTCATGTTGTCCTGTGTTATCTTCACAACTCCATCTGCACTTTCTGACTTCAAGACGATGATCTTTTCATCAAATATCATATTCTGACTGATGACACATCTCTGAGAATATGAATTCCATAGCAAGAAATCCTTCACACCTCATGAAAATCTAATAAATATCATCTTTTATGACTTTGGGTCCAACTTGCTTCTATCGGTTTCTTCTATTAAAGCACATGCAGGATAGCCGAACATCTTTAGGTGGCCAAGCTCCACCTTTTTCCTACTCCAGACAGTCTCTAAAAGTACTCCATTCAATTTTCTATAGGAAGATCTATTAATAAGAGGACATGCATAAATAAGACAATCATCCAAAAATGATTTTGGTAGTGATGCCTACAGCCTCAAGCTTCTGGTCTTCTCTGTTAATGTTCCATTCATCCTCTCCATGACACCATTTTGCTGAGGGATCATCTTCAATGTGTAATGATATTTTATTCCATTTTCCTTACAGTATCTTCTAAATTTTAGGCTAGTGTATTCTCCTTTATTATCAGACCTTGAACACTTCACTGGTTGCCCTATCTCCTTCTCCATCTCAGTTCTCCAAATTTTAAATCGGACAAAAACATCTAATTTTTTTCTTATCAGATAGATCCATACCTTTCTAGAAAAATCATCTATAAAGGTGAAAAAATATCTCGCTCCACCTCAAGATGCAATCGGTGCCGATCCCCATACGTCTGAGTGAACAAGCTCTAAAATAGCTTCACTCCACTTGGTACTACTGGCAAATGTAACTTTTTGCTATTTGCCATAGATACAGGGCTCATATAGGTCATTGCCTTTCTTTCTAAGTGCTAGAGTCAGACCTCTCCTACTCAACTCTGTGAGTCCCCTGTCACTTAAGTGACCCATACGATAGTACCATAGCTTGTAGGCTAGCTACTCCTACTGTGCTGTTATAGATTCCTCTGCACTATCTATAACCATTGAGCCCTCCATCCTGTATAGGTTGTTACTCAGTCTTCTTCCTTTCACCACCACCAATGCGCCCTTGAAAATCCTCAAACACCCGCTGCCTGGCTAACAACTAAAAGCATATCCCTATCCTTTTAAGTAACCCAGGGATATCAAGTTCTTCTTCAATTCCGACACATGCTTCATATTGGTGAGTGTCCGCATGACTCCATCATATATCCTCATCTTACTATACCAATATTAGCAACTTTACATAGATGATCATCTCTAAGACTTATACTCCCTTCATTGGATCTTTCATAAGATAAGAACCACTCCAATGTGCAGTATAATGATGGGAATATGCTGAATCCAGTATCCAGTGATTGTCCAACTCTATTACTTCATCTAATACTACCAGTATATCTTCTTCACTATCTTCAGATGATAGATCACCACTCTCACTGGTCGATCCATCCTTAGAAGCATCCTTTCCCTTTTCATTCTTCAAAAGTGGATAATTTTTTCTAATATAATCAGGTTGATGACTCTTATAGCATTTTTAAGCCTTCTAATTTCCTCAAGATTTTGATCTATCCTTAGATTTATCTCAAGTCCTCTCTTTAGGCCTTTCTTGCCTCTCATTCATAGAAAGCACCTTTGAATTAAGATTTTCTCTAACTAGCCTCTCTCACTGCTCGTTGGATCTGAGAACTCCAACCACTTTTTCAAAGTTTAATATCTTCTTTCCATACACTAGAGTAGTAATGAGACTATCATATGCTACTGGCAGTGAACACAACAATAGGAGAGCTCTATCCTCATCAATCTTGACATCAAGGCTCATAACATCCGAGTAAACTTGATTGAACTTCTAGATGTGGGAAACTTGATCTCTTCCTTTGGGCATCCGCAAACCGTATAGCTACTTCTTCAACCACAACTTGTTTGTCATGCTTTTGTCCATATATGTGTTCTTCAGTTTCTGCCAAAGCTCCTTTGGTATGGTTTCCATATTAATCTCTAGCAAAATCTCATCAGCGAGGCATATACGAATCATACTGAAGGCTATCTCTTTAAGTTTCTTCCATTCTTCAATAGAAATCTTTTCTAATCTTTTTTGAGTCAAGATCTTATAAATTTTATTCTACACCGGTAGATCCTTCATCCTTTGCTACTAAAGGCTAAAGTTATCCTTGCCATCAAATTTTCCAAAGTCCGCCTTGATGGTACTCGATGCCATCCCAACTAGATTTCAATAACCAAACACAAAAGTAGAAAACAATGTTCAAGGGAATCTATTCAGCACCTTACCATAACCCCAGACGAAGCTTTGACCTTTTCTCCACCAGATCTAAGACCAAGGCTCTGATACCAATTATTGTTCTAGATGGCTCCACTCTGATACCAATCAGTTGAAAATAATTCTTGTTACTCGATGATTGCAAAAACAATAATAAGGATCCAAGAAAAGGGATGACCTTTCTGTTGAAATCCTAGCAAATCTTAAGGTGTGGAGAAAAGGGAGAGAATGAGAGAGGAAGAGAGATTTCAGGAAGAAAAGGTTTATATTGATTCTATGCTTAGTTTACAAAACTCAATACAGAGTATATATACTTGGTCAAATATGATCTAATCTAAAAAACTTTTCTAGCTAATCTAATGTGATGCACTCTTCGAGCCCATGTATACCCATGCCTCCTATGCACACACCCATTGGATAAATTTCAGTCTAATTCATAGGTTAGCCCCCTTAGGACTTTACAAACCAAGGCCCTAAGTTTTTAGGATTAAATCCAATCCCAGGCTAGAATAGAAACTACGTTCTATTCTGTTCACTGCTCGAGCTGGCTCAATTAGTAGTCAGGCTAGCTCGATGGTGATGTCTCCTGTGAGAGCTCGAATCATCACTCTTTGTGCTGCTGCTTAGACCATCTCTCTCAGGGTTCGAGCCGACTCGGCTTCTACTCAAGCTGGCTCTAGCATGAATCGAGCTAGCTCTTCTAGTGTATCAATCAGATATGCTTTCTAGACTTCTACTCGAGCTAGCTCTCTCAGAATTTGAGCTGGCTCATCTTCAGCTCAGGTTGGCTCTTTTGCAGCTCGGACTGGCTCTTTTGATAGGATCCAAGCTAGCTCTTCTGAAGCATTTGTCGATGCTTTTTGATGATTAATTTTATTCGCTCCTTGCTCTCTTTCCACCTGCTTCCAAGGCTTGAGACCACCATACCTGAGCTCATACTCATCGAACTCAATAGGATCTCCATCTTGGATCAAGAAATCATAGTATCTATCCAACTGACAAGATACTCTACCAGATTGCCTTAAGGATGGCTCTACATTGGGCTCTGGATTTGATCTAATCAAATCCACTTCTGTAGGTTTACTAAATTGGATCAGTTCTTCTATCGCTCGAACTTCTTCAAGCTCGATCTTAGAGGCATTAGTTATTTTTTCAAAAAAACTTTTTTTTCAAAAAGACTATCTTATTGCTGATGAACATCTTTTGTTCTTTAGCTAGGTAGAAGTAATATCCCCTTATTTTCTTGGGGTATCCTGTAAAATTACACTTATAGGACCTAAGTCCAAGCTTATCAATCTGTAAATATTTTACATAAATCGGACAACCTCAAATCCTAAGGTAAGAGATTATCAACCTGCGATTAGTCCATATCTTATATGAAATTTTTGCGATTGATTTGCTCGGAACCTTATTGAGCACATAGTGATAAATACCATAAATTTATAAATAAAAAGCATTTAAATATATAATAATTAATATTTATTTAAAAAATTGATGCTTTTATTTATATTTTGCAGGAAAGAAGATCACCAATGAAAAAAGCTTGATTTATGGGTTAAAATGAACAAAATTTGACACAAAATGGAGTTAAATTGGAGCTCAAATGAAGGCCAGAAGAATTTTTTTAAAAAAAGGCCAATCGGGTCAGTCCGAACCAATTCAGCAAACTTGCTCAGACCGACCACAACTCACATGTAGAATAGGCCTAGTCTAAGGAGTGCCGATGTTAGGCAGATGCTAGAAAACCATGTGGTTTACAAGAGGTGGAGTACTATAGCTATGGACCTGGCTTATATGCGGTCCATAGCTTTTGCACTATCTAATGATTAACGACAATTCTTACATGGCATTGGATGGCTGAGATTACTCTTTCCTATGCTCTATAGGTGGATGGGGTTTCATTGTGTGCTAATGGATGGCTCTCAGCTGTGTCAGTCAAGATCCAATGGCAAGCATGATTTTTGATTTTGATTAAGACTTCCCAGGCCCTTGAGCGCTAACGAATGGCATCCGATGGTTTGATGATAAGATCTGATGGACAAAAATTGATCTGGATGATGATTTAGAACCAACGACCAAATTGTGATGGGATTTGAAGCATCTGATTATATAGATTGATGGCCAGGAAAGCACTAGGTGAAGGAATTTGATGCAAACTCTAATTTGAAGTTTGAAAAGGACTAAAAAATCTCTAATTTTCTTCTATTTAACCCCTCCTTATGCAACAAAGAAAAACAGAACCTCCCTTTGGGGAATTAGCCCCTCTCTAAGGCCGCAAGTTCTCTCTCTCTTCCTCGCTCCACTCTCCATCTCTTTTCCCTCATCTCCTCTTTTCATTCTTCTATCTTTCTTCTTTCTTTTTCTTTTACTTCTACCTTTTCATTTGAGGAATTTGAAGATGTCAAAAACTAGCAGATCCTCGATCATGTATAGCTAAAGGTCTCGTATCCTGGAAAGTAAGAAAAGTCTTCAATATGAGAGCTTGTAAATTAAACCTTGTTTATCTTTTTATTGAGCAATGTAGTTTGATTATTTATTATTAATATATTTTTCTTATTTATGCTTAATATTTATTTTCTTGTTATTTATAACTAAGAAGATAGATTGTGATCGCAGAAAGATATGATTTATATTCAAATTAGGATGAATTATAAGATTTAATTAGATTTATATTTATATTCTTTGATCATACCATCTAAATAATCAATGTCTGTGAGATGGATCATGATTGTGTTAGATATAGTCAATACTCGATAGAATAGATTACATTAGAATTTGGTCAAGAAAATATATATCTCATTAGATTGCATGTTGACAATGAAAATATTGAATGAATCAATTATAGATTTGAATACTGAAAGATGAAACTGAAATCCAAAATTTTTTTATCTTTAATTAATTCTAAAACCCCATTTAATTAATTATTCACTTTCTTTTATTTTAATTTGCTAAATTTAAATGAATTCTCTTTAATTTACTTCTTTAAGTTTCTACTTTAAAAATTAAATTAAAATTTTATTTTTAATTAAATTAAACATAACTTAGCCTATGATCTTCGAGAAAATTGACATCCGATTCATCATTATTCTAATGAATAGTAAGATTGGGTTTAAATTTATATTTGTACTGTAACGATAAGCATCAAATTTTTGGCACCATTGCTAGAGATTGTAGCATGGTTGCTTCAATTTAAAAAATTTAAAAAAATTAAAAATTAAATTAATTTTTTTATTTCTTATTTACTACTTTATATGCTTTATTATCTTATTTATTTTACTATTTTATTGCCCCGCTACCTTTGATAATTTACTAATTTATTTATTTTATTGCTTTAAATTTTTAGTTTATTATTTATTTCTTTTCTACTTTTGCTTTTCATAATTTATTTTGTAGATTAATAATTTATCTTTTATTATCAATCAATTTAATTTAATTACTTAACTACCTATTATTTATATTTTTTTAAAATTTTTTTGCTTTATATTGCTTTTTATATATGGTTTATTGATTGCTCTCTAGCTAGATTATCTTAATTGCATAATTAAATAATTATCTTATTTTGCATATTTAACTTACTACCTTTTTATAGCTTAGAATTATTTATTATCCTAAAAGTTGATTTGATTTCCTGCCTTATTTATAGGTTATCTCATTGCCTTTTAATTTAGTTTAATTTACTTTTCAATTAGCTAGATTCTTTAAATTAGTTAAATAAAATCTAATATAATTAATCTAATTAACTTAATTAAAATCTACTTTTTATTTTTCTTGCTTTAAATATCATAATATAAAAATAAATAAATATATCTCATAATACTTAATTAATATGAAGAAATTAATTAAATCTTAAAAGAACTTAACATATTTGGACATCTTGCTGTGTTTGCATTGCATCTTTCGTAATATACTTTAAGAGCACAATCCAATAAACAAGATAAAATGAAGATTTGATCACTCTTTCTTAGCCCATAAATCAACATCCTTCATATTGTTTTGACTTAAGACCTTAATCTAAAATCAATTAGACATTAGCTCTAGGATATTTAAGCTTAATAGGACAAGAAAGTTCTAGAGTTGGACCAGATTTGGATTGGTTAATTACATAGTATCTAAGGCAAGTGGTTTAAGAAGGTAGTTTTTAATTGATTCTAATGTTTGATATAGTCTAAGAAAAACAACAAGGGACCTCCCATATTTTATGCTTACCTGGCGTCGAGTCAGTTAGTCAGGAGCTATCTAGATCTAGATTAATCTTAAGATAGAGAGTCCATTTTAAGCTAACTTGTTTGCCATTATAATTTAACTCTAATTAAAATACTCTCATCTATCATTCTTAGATCTAGGTTTCTCTAGACTCTTATCTTTAGAATTCTTTCTTTTCTTATTTTTTCTCATTATATATAATATAATAAAATAAAATAAAAAATAATCAAAAGATGATTGCTCTAAACTAGAACTATTAATTACATATTTAAATAATCAAAACAATCTGAGATAGATCTTAATAATAGATTGGATGAGCTATCCCATAGATTAGATTATTCAGAAGCCATTAAACAATTTTTTATTCATCTTGTCTTCCTATATAATAAGTTCGTGCCATGTGTTCGAGCTCCACTCACTTTGTGAGTGAATGCCTACACTGATTTTTTGAGTATATGTGTGAGCAAGTTCATCAAAATCAAATCTAAATAGCCTACAAATCAGAAAATAGTCTATACTTTAATGCCTATAATCTAGGATGGTTGGTTCAATCAAATTTTTCATGGCAATCACAATCAATAGTAACCCTGATGCCACAAGGATCCATATTCATGGATACACCTTATGATGATATGCCCTACCCTCAATATCAACCTTCTTCAAATAACAATGACTCAACTTTTGAAGAGAGGATTCAGCAAGCATTAGATGAGTTAGAACTTACCAAACAACAGTTCATTCACTCTTGTATGCAAACCTTAAAAGAATGAGAGAAGCCAGCGGTCACATTTAATTGGCAGGAGGAAAGAGAGTTGCCTAATCAACCTGAGAGTGACTCTAAGGGACCATACCTGGATAGAAATTTTAGTGTTCCAAAAATTTTTTCTGAACAATCAAATATGACTCTCAAGAATGAAATAATTATAGAATAACCTTGCATAACCAAAAAGACCCTCTTAGACTATACTACTGAGGCAACAAAATATAGGAAAGAACTGAAATGATGGGATGAACCAATTCTATCACTCTACTTACATATGGACCTATTCCTAAGTACCATAGGATCACCCATTCTTTTTAACGGAAAGGAAGGCCAAACTAATTAGATGATGAAATTAATAGAGACTTCCCAAGAATCATAAATGAATAACATACTAGAGGAAGCTACATCCATAATTCTTTCCTAGGATTCGTTAAATCCCTATTTGGCTCATTTTGGAGTGGATAATTTTGATGAAGATGGGTATGTTATAGAAGTAAATGACCAAGTAGATATGCCCTACCTCAAAATCACTACATTTTGAATTAAAAAATTTGAGCCACCAACTAGCCCACCAATAACTCTCTTGTTAGAACCACCAACTACTCTAGAATTGAAACTACTTTTTGATGTACCCACTAACACTCTATTAGTGATCCCTAACCAGAAAGCCCAATTTATAGGTGTACTAAAAGCACATAAAGAAGCTATCGGATGAGATATTGCTGAAATGGGAAATAATGATTTTAAGATTGATTTTCTATATTCGACACTATTTTTAAGGATGGCCTCCAAAATCTATCAATAATATTATAATGATGTATGAAGATAGATTTAAAATTAATTTGAAAAAAGTGCCATGCTTTAGCTTAGAAAGATCTAATGCAAAGACATATCATACCCAAGATAAGGATGATGGGATTGGTGTACAGGGCAGAAGCACGGATTTCAAAGCAAAAATATGAAATCATATAAATCAAACTCGAACCCTAGGATCACCTCATTAGCAATTAAATCATATAATATACATTTGTAACATAAAAAAAAAGTATTAGAACATACCTTTTATCGCTAAACCCTAAATTGATCCTAATCGTCGGTAGCAGTCCGTCAGGGATTCCACCAGATGCCCACGTGTTCACCCTCCAACATTGATCCACATAGAGACTTGATCAAGACGCCAGCACCTTTGATTTATATAATTAGAGTTCTAACAATAAGAACTTTAATTAAAAAGGGCAAGACCTTCTTTGGCCTTTATGTTACCTTCCTTGCCTCTCCTTATCTCTCTTTCTTTTTCTTTTATCTTCTTAATTTTTCTTCCTAATCTCTTAGTCTTAAGATAACTTCTTATCCTTATAAGAACAAGGTCTAGACAAGAGAAAGGAAGAAAGAAAATTGGACAAAAAAAAACTATTATAAGAAAGAAAGATATTTTACACACACTCGGACTCTTGGTGTGCACCCCTATTTATAATGTACATAGGGGTGCCAACAAAAAATCTCACACCCTTTCCTCATCAATATCTCATGCCCCATCAGCCAATCTCATGACTCATCAGTAAAAATGAGAAGTAGACTTAGTTCAAGAGGTGCCTTAAAGTAGAAGGACTCTTGGACTAATTCTATGTAAGTTTTTAACGAAGAGTCGCAATATATCATCTTTGGCGCCACCCTTTTCGTCCATTAGATCATGAAAAAAGGCTATCCAATGGCTCTAAAAAGGGATGCCTATTTAGCAAGAAGGCGTGGAGATAATCTTTGAATAGTCAAAGTCCCAAGAGACTTTGACTTGGTCCAAGAGACGTCAAGGAGTAGGCGACATAGAGTCTTTGGTGGCAAGGGGTCTTGGGCGACAAAACATCCTGGGCAAAAAAATTAAAAATAAAAAGGAGTATTTCATCTACAGAAGGACTCTTCTGCACCCCATATCTGATGTCCACATCAATATAAAAAATTATGTGCCATAACAAAATAAAAAAAATCAAAGAAGGTAGGCACCAACAAATTCCATGCGCCAAAGAGTTCTTTGCGCATGAAAGACTTCCCACGTACAAGAGAGAGAATCTTTGGCACGTGGGATGTAGGTATGTGGCACCCAATCATAGCCCAATCAATTTAGGTTAATCCAACTCAAGATCAAATCCTATTTGGTTCAAATCGGATCTAAATTAGCCCAAATCGGAAGCTAATTTGAATCCAATTCGAAACCAGGTACTAGGGTTTGCTACATGTGCTATCATGTTCATCTTGCAATCATGGTCTAATCCAATTAGACCCTTAATCAATTCTCTTTGTGTGTGATCCATTGGATTTCACATCTAACCAGCAGTGAGTCTAGGTATGATTTAACCTAATCTAGTTAGAACTCAACCAAATCGATTTAGGTCAAAAACTAGCCAACCCAATTTGACTTAATTTAGAACACTTTCTAATTTAATAATCAAATTAAAATTTTAATTTGATCAAATCCACAAGATATGATTGACGTCTAGCAACGTATCATGACTACCTAGAAGATGTGAAATTTTGATGGAAATATTAAAAATATCCTTCAGCAAAAATTATCATGCAACTAGATCCTTTGATCTCCCTGCATCCTGAATATGACTTTGGGTATGGAAATATGTCAACCCCAATATCATATTCATTTTTCTTTCAATCTTATGATGATGATTCATTTAATAAAATATTAGAAACTATTTCTAATTTTTTTTTTATCATACTTTGATCAAAGTCTTCCTGAATCATCATTTGTTTGAAGCAAGTAGGATGCAATTTCCTCTTACCAGGAGAGATCGATTTCATGTTAACCTACTCACAACCTTCATATATATAATCTATCATATCCAGATCATCCCGTACATAACTGAGTCATGAATGAGTATGAACCAAAATATGGATTTATATATATAAGATTCTATGGTAGTTTCAGGTCAAAGGATTAAATGCACAAATTCCACAATGAGAACCATCTATTGACATGTAGATAAGACTCCATTAGATATTCTTGATTTGGATCAATTCAGTGAACTCATTCTCTAATGAGCACCCACATTCTTGTATTAGTGTCATATACAAGTTATTGTGAGATCAATCATCCTCTCAGTCGAGCATACAAACAATGTGCTAGTCTTACCGAAAAACATTGATCCCTAACTCAATGTCCCATCGACTAGGAATATTTAAATTAGGGTTTTAAGATTTTAGGTCTCACTGGTATGATCTTATCATAATCCTAAAATCATAGTCCTAATTTATAAGGTTCATCATAATTTTAAATAAATAATAAGATACTGTATATGATGAAATAAATATCTTTATTTATTAAAAATGTCATTACATGAGTCTGGAAGACAAAGAACATCCCAAAAATAAATTAGCTTGAGGGCATATTTCTTTCAATCTCCCACTTGCACTAAAGCCAATCGTCCTTATATTTTAATCCCATACAATCAAGATGGCGATCAAACAGTTGCAGTGGTAAAGCCTTAGTGAATGGGTCTGCTATGTTGTTCTTTGTGTCTACTTGTTCTATGACTACATCTTATCTTTCAATAATTTCTCGAATGAGATGGAAGCATCTCAGAATGTGTTTGGATTTATAATGAGACCTTGGTTCCTTTGCTTGAGCTACAGCTTCAGTATTATCATAGTAAAGTGATACTGGATTCTTAATTTCAGGAATAACTCCCAATCCAGTGATGAACTTCTTCATCCAGACAGCTTTCTTGGCGGCTTCACTTACAGCTATATATTCTGCTTCAGTGGTTGAGTCAGCTATAGTTGGCTGCTTAGTACTTTTCCAACTTACTGCTCCATTATTCAGAGTAAAGATATACCCTGAAATAGATTTGCTATCATCTGGGTCTGATTGAAAACTAAAATCAGAATATGCTTCTAATTTAAGATCAGAACCTCCATACACTAGAAAAATATCTTTAGTCCTTCTTAAGTACTTAAGAATATTTTTCACAGCTTTCCAATGATCCTCTTCTGGATCAGCTTGAAATCTACTTACAATACCTAAAGCATAAGCAACATCAGGCCTTGTACATAACATGGCATACATTATTGATCCAACAGTCGAAGCATAAGGAATAGAACTCATTGTATTTCTCTCTTCAAGTGTCTTAGGAGACATCTTTTTAGAGAGATGTATGCCTTGACTCATGGGTAAATAACCTCTTTTACTCTCATCCATACTAAATCTTTTCAGTATTAAGTCAATGTACCTTGATTGGGACAAGTCTAGCATCCTCTTAGATCTATCTCTATAGATCTTTATTCCTAGTATATAGGATGCTTCTTCCAAATCTTTCATGGAAAACTTATTTGATAGCCATAATTTGATTGATTGTAACATTGAGATATCATTCCCAATGAGTAATATGTCATCTACATACAGAACCAAGAAGACTATGGTTCTCCCACTAGTTTTCTTGTACACACATGGTTCATCAACATTCTTGATAAAATCAAACTCTTTTACTGTTTCATCAAAATGGATGTTCCAACTCCTTGATGCTTGCTTTAATCCATAAATGGATCTCTTAAGCTTACATACCTGATTTGGTTTCTCATTTGACTCAAATCCCTCTAGCTGTGACATATAGACCTCCTCCTTAAGGAAACCATTAAGGAAGGCACTCTTTACATCCATTTGCCATATTTCATAATCATGGTATGCTGCTATAGCAAGCATAATCCAAATAGATTTGAGCATGGCAATAGGTGAAAATGTTTCATCATAATCAATCCTCTGTTTTTGCCTAAAACCCTTAGCCACCAATCTGGCCTTATAGATTTCTATTTGACCATCAGTTCCAATCTTTTTCTTAAAAATCCATTTGCATCCAATAGGGTTTATATCCTCTGGTGCATCCACCAAAATCCATACTTTGTTGGTGTGCATGGATTCCATTTTGGATTGCATGGCAGTCAGCCATTTGTAAGAGTCCTTACTTTTGGCTGCTTTCGCATAGGTCAGAGGTTCATCATTTTCAATGACTTGGGCTTCATTGTTCTCAATAATGAAACCATACCTCATAGGTGTATTTTGTACTCTTTTAGACCTATGGATAGGAGTTATGTGTTCTGGTTCTTTTATATGATTATATGGTTGAGAAATTTTTATTTGTTTTTCTTGAACTTCACTAAGTTCAATATTTTTGCCACTACCCTTTTCTAGGATAAATTCTTTTTCCATGAAAATGGCATGCCTACTTACAAATACCTTTTGTTCAGTAAGATGGTAGAATATATATCTTATACTATTTTTAGGATATCCTAAAAATAGACATCTATCTGATCTAGCATCAAGTTTATGTCCAAAATTTTTTTGACATAAGCTGGACAACCCCATATCTTAAGATACTTAAGATTAGGTTTCTTACTTCTCCATATGTCATATGGAGTACTAGATACAGATTTAGAAGAAACTCTATTCAAGATGTAAATTGCAGTCTCCAGAGCATGACCCCAGAAGAAAATAGGTAAATCAGTGAAGCACATCATGGACCGTACCATATCTAATAAGGTATGATTTTTTCTTTTCGGCTACACCATTTAATTATGGTGTATAAGGAGGTGTCCATTCAGAGAGAATCCCTTTAACTTTAAGATAGTCTAGAAACTCACTAGATAAGTATTCTCCTCCTCGATCAGATCGAAGGATTTTTATACATTGTCCAGTTTGTTTTTCGACCATACTTTGATACTCTTTAAATTTATCAAAGGCTTCTGATTTGTGTTTCATAAGATACACATATCCAAACCTAGATAAATCATCAGTGAATGTAATAAAATAAGAGTATCCTCCTCTAGCTTGAGTTGTCATAGGACCACATACATCCATATGTACAAGTCCTAATAACTCATTTGTCCTTTCTCTATGTCCATTAAATGGAATCTTGGTCATTTTACCCATGAGGCATGATTCACAAGTTCCCAATGATTCATAATCAAAAGGATCAAAGAACTTTTCTTTGTATAACTTGTTAATCCTAGCCTCACTAATATGACCTAATCGATAATGCCAAAGTAAAGTATTATTTATGTCATCTCTCTTATGTTTTCCATTTTCATCAATATGAAATATATTGTCATCCAAACATAGAGTCAACAAACCATTGCTAAATATGCCAAAACAAATATTTTTATTAGAATATTTGATCGAGCAACCTTCGCTTCGTTACATTAAGACTATAACCTTATTTTAATAACAAGGGTATAGATATAATATTTCTAATGATCTTAGGCATATAATAATAATTTGTAAGCTCTAAGATCTTTCCATAAGGTAACTTCAATATATTTGTCCCTACAGCTTCTGCTTGGATAGATTCTCCTCCAGCGCCATAGAGCTTGAAGTCACCTTTCTTCAAACTCTTAATTTTCTGCAGCTCCTGCAAAGATTTGCAGATATGAAAACCACAGCCGGTATCTAATACCCAAGAATTTGAAATGAAAGAATTTAATGATAATATAGTATGTATCTCATACATACCTTTTGGTGCATTATTTGCACCGGACTTCACGGTTGCAAGGTAAGCCTTGCAATTCCTCTTCCAATGTCCTGCTTTGCCGTAGTGAAAATAGGTCATTTGTCAAGAGACCTTCTTCCTCTTTTTTTTCTTATTTATACCACTTTTAGGATTCAACCTTCTCTTTGAACCCTTTTTGCTTGCCTTCTTCTTGGAGATCCCTTCCACAAGAAGAAGAGGAGCCTTATCTTTCTTGATATGGCTTTTTGCTATCCTGAGCATATTTAACAGCTCAGATAATGAAGAATTCAGTTTGTTCATGTGATAGTTCATGACAAACTGAGAAAATGATTTTGGAAGTGATTGCAGGATCAAATCCTGACTTAACTCTCCATCCATTACAAAACCTAATTGACTTAATCGAGTGATTAGGTCAATTACCATCAAAACATGATTTTGTATGGATGTTCCTTCTATCATTCTTGCATGAAATAATTGCTTAGATATCTCATATCTAGCAGTCCTACTATGCTCTCCATAAAGCTCTTTTAGATTGAGCAATATGGACTGAGTGTCCATGCTATCATGCTGCCTCTGTAATTCATTATTCATAGAGGCAAGTATGATGCATTTGACAGTAAGAGAATCATTTTGCCACATCTTGTATGTGGACTTATCTTCATCTGTGGCATCATTTTCTAACAGCTTAGGATCAGGGGCATCAAGAATATAGGAGAGTTTTTCTTGACTGAGTACTATTTTTAGGTTTCTTAACCAGTCAACATAATTTTGACTAGTCAATTTATTTGAATCCAAAATTGAACGTAATGAAAGTGAAGAAGCCATTTAGTCTACATAATAAAGAACAATATATAAGCAAATAATTCATGATGACAAAACATAATTAAATTCAAACTTTAATTTAATTATGTCTTCCACTAAAAATTATAACCCTCTTATTGATTTTTTTAGTGAGAATAAGATCCTAATTCCTTATAAAAAATTTTGTGGTTGCACAACAAACCTATTATAAGTTCAAAGGTAGGAAACTCTTTCTAATTGCATTTTATGCAACTCTCAAAAACTTTTGCCTCTAAAATATTAATAACCTTGTGTTAGCACAACAAACTTTAATGTTTTAGTTTAAGTAGAACCCTTCATTTCTATACAGTCAAAATTGATATATAACTACTTTTGTGGTTACACAACAAAGTAGTATATTCAAAATGCTGTAAGCATCTCAATGCACTAGATTAATATTACATTTTTCCCCATGATAGATCTTGTGGTTACACAATAGAACTAACATGGTTTTGGACATAATAAGAAACTAGTATGAAGGAAGGCCTTAATGTGGTGAATATAATATTAAGCATTTCAATTTAGAATTAAATTAATCGAATCAGCTAGGTAAATGGGAAAGAAATGGGAGTTCTTCCGTTGCTTTCCTTAGACACCAATAAATTGGCTAGGTCAGACAATGAAACTAAGTAAAAAACCATGTTCTCTTTACCAATCAAGAATCATTTTTCCTAGACACCGATTGATCAATTAGACATCCTGACTGATTCAGCTAAAGATTAATTATACTACAACTTAATATAATTTTTTGTAGAGGGATTTAAATGGTCTCAATGCACATATTGATTTAAAACAAACTAAATGCATAATATCATTAATTATGATAAAATTTATATATGTCAATTAACATGTATAATTATTCTAGAACAACCATCATTATATAGTGAATACTTTCCAGGGCAACCTTAACAAAATAATATATACAACATAATCTCATTATGATAAGAAAAAGAATATGATCTCATCATATAAATTAAAATATGCTAAAAATATTATATCATATTTTTCATTTATGCCATTATACTATAAGCAAAGCATTATATGATTTAACCTAATAAGGCTTGCTCTGATACCACTGATGGGATTGGTGTACAGGGCGGAAGCATGAATTTCAAAGCAAAAACATGAAATCATATAAACCAAACCCAAACCCTAGGACCACCTCATTAGCAATTAAATCATATAACATGCATTTGTAACATAAAAGAAAGTATTAGAACATACCTCTTATCGCTAAACCCTAAATTGACCCTGATCGTCGGTAGCAGTCCGTCAGGAGTTCCACCAGGTGCCCACGTGTTCACCCTCCAACGTTGATCCACACAGAGACTTGATCAAGACACCAGCACCTCTGATTTATATAATTAGAGTTCTAATAATAAGAACTTTAATTAAAAAGGGCAAGACCTTCTTTGGCCTTTATGTTACCTTTCTTGCCTCTCCTTATCTCTCTTTCTTTTTCTTTTGTCTTCTTAATTTTCCTTCCTAATCTCTAAGTCTTAAGATGACTTCTTATCCTTATAAGGACAAAGTCTAGGTAAGAGAAAGAAAAAAGGAAAACTGGATAAAAAGAAACTATTGTAAGAAAGAAAGATATTTTACATACACTCGGACTCTTGGTGTGCACCCCTATTGATAATGTACGTAGGGGTGCCAACAAAAAATCTCACGCCCTTTCCTCATCAATATCTCATGCCCCATCAGCCAATCTCACACCTCATCAGTAAAAATGAGATGTAGACTTAGTCCAAGAGGTGCCTTAAAGCAGAAGGACTCTTGGACTAATTCTACATAAGTTTTTTATGAAGAGTCGCAATATATCATCTTTGGTGCCACCCTTTTCATCCATTAGATCATGAAAAAAGGCCATCCAATGGCTCTAAAAAGGGATGCCCATTCAACAAGAAGGCATGGAGCTAATCTTTGAATAGTCAAAGTTCCAAGAGACTTTGACTTGGTCTAAGAGACGTCAGGGAGGTGTAGGCGGCATGGAGTCTTTGGTGGCAAGGGGTCCTGGGCGACAAAACATCCTGGGCAAAAAAATTAAAAATAAAAAGGAGTATTTCATCTATAGAAGGACTCTTCTGTGTCCCATATCTGATGTCCATGCCAATATAAAAAATTATATGACATAACAAAATGGAAAAAAGTTAAAGAAGGTAGGCGCCAACAAATTCCATGCGCCAAAGAGTTCTTTGCGCATGAAAGACTTCCCACACGTAAGAGAGAGAATCTCTGGCATGTGGGATGTAGGTATGTGGCACCCAATCTGAAGCTCAATCAATCTAGGTTAATCTAACTCAAGATCAAATCCTATTTGGCTCAAATCGGATCTAAATTAGCCCAAATCGAAAGCTGATTCGAATCCAATTCGAAACCAAGTGCTAGGGTTTGCTACATGTGCTAGCATATTCATCTTGCAATCATGGTCTAATCCAATTAGACCCTTAATCAATTCTCTTTGTGTGTGGTCCATTGGGTTTCACATCTAATCAATAGTGAGTTTGGGTGTGATTTGACCTAATCTAGTTAGAACTCAACCAAACCGATTTAGGTCAAAAACTAGTCAATCCAATTTGACTTAATTTAGAATACTTTCTAATTTAATAATCAAATTAAAATTTTAATTTGATCAAACCCACAAAACATGATTGACGTCTAGCAACGTATCATGACTACTCGAAAGATGTAAAATTTTGATGAAAATACCAAAAATACCATTCAGTGAAAATTACCTTGTAACTAGATCCTTCAATCTCTCTGCATCCTGAATATGACTTTAGGTATGGAAATATGTCAACCCCAATATCATATTCATTTCTCTTTCAATCTTATGATGATGATTCATTTAATGAAATATTAGAAATCATTTCTAATTTTTTTTTATCATGCTTTGATTAAAGTCTTCCTGAATCATCATTTGTTTGAAGCAAGTAGGATACAATTTCCTCTTACCAGGAGAGATCGATTCCATGTTAACCTACTCACAACCTTCATATATATAATCTACCATATCCAGATCATCCCGTACATAACTGAGTCATGAATGAGTATGAACCAAAATATGGATTTATATATATAAGATTCTATGGTAGTTTCAGGTCAAAGGATTACATGCACAAATTCCACTATGAGAACCATCTATTGACATGTAGATAAGACTCCATTAGATATTCTCGATTTGGATCAATTTAGTGAACTCATTTTCTAATGAGCACCCACATTCTTATATTAGTGTCATACACAAGTTATTGTGAGATCAATCACCCTCTCAATCGAGCATACAAAGAATGTGCTAGTCTTACCGGAAAACATTGATCCCTAACTCAATGTCCCATCGACTAGAAATATTTAATTTAGGATTTTAAGATTTTAGGTCTCATTAGCATAATCTTATCATAATCCTAAAATCATAGCCCTAATTTATAGTGTTCATCATAATTTTAAATAAATAATAAGACACTGTATATGATGAAATAAATGCCTTTATTTATTAAAAATGTCATTACATGAGTTTGAAAGACAAAGAACATCCCAAAAATAAATTAGCTTGAGGACATATTCCTTTCAAAGGATTGGAGTAGATCAAGTTATAGTTGAAGAAATTCAAAAATTATCACCCCTAATCTCAACTCAACAAATACAATCTCTTTCTAAATATTATGATGATAATTTTAGATTCTAATATAGCATGCTTGCTTAATACATACTATTGATCATGGCTAAGTTTAATCATCGTAAAGCATTCCATGGATGTTTTACTGCCATGATGACAAGACCTCTTGATTGGTCTTATCTTTTTGGAACTCTAAGGGATGCACTCAAGTTAGTTATAGGTGAGACTCCTTTATAGGATCCGGCTGAAGATGTTAAACTTAATGCTTATTGGAAGGTAACTCAACTTTTGCATTTTCTTTTTTTTTTATTTTTAGTTTATCTTTCTTTTAAGTTTAGGACTAAGTTGGGAGGAGAACTACAGATCCATGCTGAACAAAGAATAAATAAAATCCAGACCGAGCCTAGAAACATACTAAGCCAAGTGAACTCTTTTCTTTTTCCTTCTACTTAACTATCACATTCTATTTCTTTCCTCCATTGATGATAATGAAAATTAAGTTGGAGGGAGGAGATATAATAAAATAATTAAGTCCTCGAATATGGTAATAATTAGTTTTATGTACCTAATTTTATCCTGATTTGAAGTTTATTGAGCATTTTTATCAATAATTGATTAATGGTCTAGAGAATTCTTGAAATACTAAGGATCCAATTATTAAGAAAATCTAATAAATGATCAGGTCTAGAATAAAATAAATTTTTGAGTGATTCTAAAATCTTTTTTCAACCTATATTCAATAAAGAATCTACTTTGTACGAGTATGAGTGAAAAATATAAAAGAATATTATGAAAATAATAATAATATTAATAAAAAATAAGTTCTAAGCATTGATCTCTTACCGAGTAACTGGATCTCGATGCCTAAGCAAGCAATAATATTTGCATAAAAAAGTGGGCAATGTAAAGAATCTTAACTTGTAGCCTATTTGACTCGAGTCAATAAGTCTGAGGGGTGTTCTACACCTAATGTCCTACAGCTAACTAGTTTGAAAGCTATTGATCTAAAGCTCAGTATAAGAGTCGGATAGAAACCTTAAGAGATTAAAACATTGCATTGGCTGTAATGTCGAAAGAAAAAAGATTTCATACTTTAGCCCATACTAAAGATAGAGAATTTAAAAAATAAAAGTGGAGAGTTGGTCAAGAAAAAACTCTAAAATTTTATGTTTCTCACTTAACAACTATTTGGAATGGAATTAATAATCCAATGACGTATCTCTTAATTCTCTAATAATGTATCAACTGACTTTAGGAAGACCTGAAGAAATTGTTATAACTTATCGAGTCAGTAGGTACTTCTAATTTTCTTTCTTTTACTCAAGGATGAGTAAAACTTAAGTTGAGGATGTGATAAATAGCCTAAATTTATAAATAAAAATATTAAAATATATAATAATTGATATTTATTTAAAAAACTTGATGTTTTTATTTATATTTTGTAGGAAAGAAGCTTACTAATGAAAAGAGCTCAATTTATAGATTAAAATGAAAAAAAATTGACACAAATCAAAATTACATTGGAGCTCAAATGAAGGCCAAAAGAAATTAAAGAAAAAAAAAAGCCAGCTGGGTCGATGCAAATCGGCTCTGACCGATCGCAACCTGCGTGCAGAATCAGCCCAGCCCAGGGGGTGCTAATGCTAGGTAGACACAAAAAAACCATGCGGTTTGCAAGAGGCAGAGTACTATAACTATGGATCTAGCTTATACAAGGGCCATAGCTTTTGCAATATCCGATGGTCAATGGTGATTCTTACACGGCATCGAATGGCTGAGATTACTCTTTCCTATGCTCTACAAGTGGATGGGAGACTTTCCAGGCCCCTAAGCGCTAATAGATGGCATCCAACAGTTTGAGGATAAGATGCGATGGCCAAAAATTGATCTGGGCAATGATTTAGAATTAGCGACTAGATTTTGATGGGATTTGAAGCATCTGATTATAGATTGATGGCTAGGAAAGCATTGGGTGAAGTAATTTAATGCAAACTCCAATTTGAAGTTCAGAAAAGACTCAAAAATCGTTATTTCTCCTCATTTAAACCCCTCCTTATGCAACAAAGAAAAATAGAACCTCCCTTTGGGGGATTAGTTCCTTTCTAAGCCCTCAAGTTCTCGATCATGTATAGCTACCAAAGAAAAATAGAAGCTACCAAATTCTCGATCATGTATAGCTAAAGGTCTCGTATCCTAGGAAGTAAGGAAAGTTTTCAGCATGAGAGTTTATAATTTGAATCTTGTTTATCTTTTTATTAAGCAATAAAGTTTGATTATTTATTATTAACATACTATTTTATGCTTTAATATTTATTTTCTTGTAATTTATAGCTAAAAATATAGATCATAATTGTGGAAAGATATGGTTTGTGCTCAAACTAGGATGAATTATAAAATTTAATTAGATTTATATTTATGTTCTTTGATCGCACCATCTAAATAATCTATATCTATGAGATGGGTTATGATCATGATAGATATGGTCCTTACTTGGTAGAATAAATTATGTTAGAATTTGGTCAGGAAAACATATATCTTATAAGATTGCATGTAGATAATAAAAAAATTGCATGAATCAATTATAGATTTGAATACTAAATGATGAAACTAAAATCCTAGACATTTTTTTTAATCTTTAATTAAGTCTAAAATCCTACTTAATTAATTAATTATTTTTTATTTTAATTTGCTAAATTTAAATTAATTCTCTAATTTAATTTACTTCTTTAAGTTTCTACTTTAAAAATTAAATTAAAATTATATTTTTAATTAAATTGAATATAACTTAGCCTACAATCCTCGAAAAAATTGACATCCAACTCATCATTATTCTAATTAATAGTAAGATCAGGTTTAAATTTATATTTGTGCCATAACGACAAGCATCACATAGCAAGCTATCTGAAGGGCATAATCCCAAAAAGAGATAGGTAGACTAGCAAATCATATCATGGACCATATCATGTCTAACAGAATTCGAATCCTCCTTTCTGACACACTATTATGCTGAGGTATTCTAGGAGGTGTCCATTAAGAGAGAATTCCATTCTCTTCAAGATATGTAAAAAACTCACTAGTAAGGTATTCTCCTTGATCTGATTGAAGACTTTTAATATGCTTTCCAGCTTATTTTTTAGTCTCATTATGGAATTGTTTGAATAATTTAAATGACTCGAACTTATTTCTCATAAGTTAGACGTACCCATATCTAGATCGATCATTTGTGAATGTAATGAAGTAATAATATCCATCTCTAGCACTAGTATTCATGAATCCACATACATTACTATGTACTAGACCTAAAACATCACTGGCTCGCTCATCTTTTCCAATAAAGGGTGACTTAGTCATCTTACTAAGAAGACAAGATTTACATGTTGGCAATGATTCACAATCATTAACATCAAGGATTCCCTCTGTGATTAGCTGTTTATCCTATTCTTATTAATATGACCTAGCCTACAGTGCCAAAGATAGATATCGGTGATATTATCTAATTGAGGGCATTCGTTTGAAGTGTACATTATACTAACAGGCTGTGATAATATGTAAATACCATTTCTTAATTATACACTCATTATTATAACACCATTCATAATGATATCACAATAATCATTCTTTATCAAAAATATATATCTGTCCTTAGCTAAAAGGTCTACAAATATTACATTCATCAAGAATGAAGATAATAATGACAATTATTTAAAGAAATGATATTTGCATTGAGAACAAGCTGAGCTATTCATAAAGCTAGAACTGGAACTGATCTTCCATCTCCAACATTCAGGAACCGTTTACCATTCCAAGATTTTCTACTAACCTAAAGTTCTTGCAGTGAATTGTAAGTATGAATTGGACTTCCAGTATCTAATACCTAGAAAGTAGCTTCATAAACTAAGAAATTACAAGATGTTATCATATAAGCACCTTGATCAGCAACAAATTGCTCGTTTCTCTTTCTTGGCCTATTTGGATCAAGGAAAGCTAGAAACTAAGGACAATTTCTCTTCTAGTGATCCAGCTTCTTATAAAAAAAGCACTCTATCTTACTCTAGTTAGCCTTAGACTTCTTGGCTAGCTTGGGCACTACAGCCCTTATAGGATTCTTATTCTACACCTTCTCCTTTCCTCGCTTAGAGGATTAACATGCTACCAAGGAAAATGTTTTCAACATTTGTAGCATTTTCTTAGGCTGAGCATCCTTGAGCTTGTGACTAAATTCATCATAATGAGCATCTTTGAACTTATGACTAAATTCATCATTCATTGCTACCTTCATAATGCAATGCATGATCATTCGATCACTAAGCCACTTCTAATAAGTGCCTCTGACTGAACTACGTGTGTTGGGCATGGGTTTATTAGGTGCAAGCTCCATAAGGACATAAAGAATCCTTTCATACTTAAGGACAACCTTCAACTTTTGATACTAGCTATCAAAGTTGAATCCCATAAGTTTGTTACTATCTAACAGTGAGTGGAGTGGCAAGACACTAGCCATTACTGAAAGAAAACCATAAAATCTATTAGTATATGAATTATTTAATCCTAAAGACTTAAACTTTAGTAAAAAATTCTTCCACTATTTTATTCAAATTGGTAGGATCTATCTCCAATTTAAGAAATTATCTTTATTTTTTAGTGGGTACTAGAATCTACATAGACTGCATATGAGCCCGAGGAAGGCTTGGCCTACCCATGTGCATCTGTGGATAGGTTCTCAACTAATTATTTTTCTAAATAATTTCTAGTAAATTATTTTGCCCCAAGTTTCTTTTTAGTAGGCTTTAGCTTCCACCAAAAAGTCTGGTTAGAACCAACCATTAATATGAACATATTTAGTGATTCTAACTAATGAATGATTAAGCTCAAGAAAAGCTTAGCCAACCCAACCATTCATCAGATAGTATAACAAAGTCATCATATAATGAATGGCAATTCCAATATCTAGATAAACACCAGGTGGAAGGTGCCTCCAATGTTAATCTGAATAATTAGACCCATTACCATTCACTTTAATGGAAGGATATGAACATGTTATCTCCATAACATCTTCATTTTAAGGACCTAATAATTTAGAAGATTTAATTAAAAGTTTAGAGAGGAAGAGAAATGATTAACCACCAATCAACAATCCTTCCACTGACATCACCAAGTCTTAAAGAGGACTAATGACTAGCTGGTTAGAAGCATTTAAATCAGTCATACTGATCAACCTTAGTGACATGGGTTAACTCAAATTACTTAGCGATCTAATCAAAACTTAATTCACCATGTTAACTATAACTGTTAAGAATTGATCAAGAGAAGAATTGACTTAATCTAAATTAACTATTAATTAGATTTGATCAATTACTTAACTTAGTCCATTATCTATATGATTTCTACCCCTAGGTCTAACCCAATTAAAAAACCTAATTTGAGCTAATCCATATACCCCATGTTTTATGCAATGTCATTAGATCTTAAATTCACAATTCTAGATCTAAAGATTCAACTCTTAATTCTTATTTAAGTATATTAATAAAATAATTTTATTTATTGCATAGAACATGCATTTAATTTTTTATTTACAAGAATGGAGTCGACCCCTTCCTGGAAGGAGTCGACTCATCACAGTGGGTCGACTCATTCCAGAGACAAGTCGACCCCCTATGACAAAACAGAGAGCATGAAAAATTGCCTGCATAAAATGAGTCAACCCCAACAAAAAGGAGTTGACCCACTAGGGGAAGGAGGACACAAATAGAAAATGAGTGCCAGCAACTATTGCAAAGTTTCAAAATAGAAAATTCAGCATGAAACATGAGGATATTCAATCATAAATCATTTCAAATCTCATCTAAACCATATTTATGATTCCAAATTTTATTTTCCATGATTAAAATAATTTTAATTATTAATATTAGGTGTTATTACTTTTCATATAATTTTATCACATACAAAAATTCTAGGATTTTTAGATTTAGGATTTTATAGAAAAGTAAGTTTTTTCTTTCACTTTTCATCTTCATGGGCTATAATAGCAAGCAACACCCATACACGCCATAAGAAATCCCCATCGAATAGGAAGAGATGGTCTTTAAACCATACCTTCTCTTATGACTGGATGGCCATGGCAATCAACCCAATCCAATTGCTTTGCTAATCGGATCATCTAATCTAATATAAATAACACTTATCAAATCAAATCTAAGCATAAAAATTATTTAGATCTAATCAAAACAACATGAAATTAGATCAAATTACATACAAATTCATTATAAAGAATCTGGCTCTGATACCAATTGAAGAAAAAACTAGCAGTTTCATGCATGCATTTTCAAAATTTTTAGTGGAAGACTACAGATTATACAATTTAATCAATTATGCATGCCCTAGATTAGATCTAGAAACTACCAAATATGGATCATATGACATAAATTTATGCATGATTTGATTTCAAAAAGTAATTGATCATATCAATCAGATTATGTAGATCACATCTACAATAAGCACATCATGTGAGTAGATCTTATCTATTGAGATTAGATCTCTTACTAGAGCATGGGTAGTTGATCGTTGCGATTGAGAACGTGGATTTGAGGGATCTTCCAGATCGCTCATAGTCATATAGAGTGTCTAGTCTCTATGGATCGTCCACTCGAAGTCCAGATCTGATCGACCTTCCTAGGAGTGCTAGCTCGTGCAGAGGTCACCAGATGGTTGATTTTTCTGCTTCTTCGGATCTTTCAGACTCTTCTAGATCTAAAGATGGATCAAGAATAGGATGTGCTGGTGGAATAAGAGGAAGAAGAACTCTCTTCTTTCTTTGTTTTTCCCTCAGCCAAAATTCTAGATCAAATTAATCAAGGTCTTTCACCCTAGAGGAGATGGCTCTCCTTTAATCACACGCACCAGATAGGCACCGCCCACCGCAAATCCTGATGCCAAAAAAGCTCACACCCTCTCTAAGTTTCTTGGTCAAATATTTCTCATAGATCACACCACACGCCCCTAAGAAAGAACCCTTCTTAAAGTGGGCAGCCGAGAGAAGATCGGGAGGGATAAGAATGAGATTGTTTGTTTTAAATTTAAACTCCTTTGATTTCAAAACCTAAACCAACTTTATCCCTATCCATAAGAGAAAGAAGGGGGCGACAATTCAGATTATTGGTATGGGAAACTTCACACAAAAGCCATTTCTTGCATGAACTAAGAAAGGCGTGGGAGAAAAGGTGGTGCATGGTATTGGTCCAATCAATTTGGACTCCTTAGGTTTTAGTTATTAGGTTCCAACCAAATTTTATCTAGTTAGAGCCAAATAGACCATAGAAAATCTAATCCAATTAGGCTCCTAATTATCTCAATTAATCCTAATCCAACTAAGAATTAACTGAGTCCAAGTCTCGATCAGATTAGGAATCAAACACCTTTAGCAATTAGATCATCTTATAAGCTAATCGTGTTAAACCTAATTGAATCCAATTCAATTAGATTCGATCCAAATCTTATTGCTTAATCAAATTGAGTTAATCAGTAATCTAATTACTTATTAAACCTCCTATAATTTACTAATCCTTAGCAAATTAACTTATTGTAACTTTTGCCTAAGGTTAATTATCAATTGAGTTGATAATTATATCCTTGAACAATTCTCAATTGTCAATTAGCCATATGATTAGTCAGAAACTTCTTTTGAGTGTAACCTCATAAGTTTGAACCTAAGCCAATAGCATAGGAATAATTTTTTATACCAATCGAAATGATCATCTAGCAATGGTATCCAACATTCGGATAGGCTGAATGATCGCATAGCAATATTTTAGAACCCATTAGTATATAGTTATCGTATAATTCATCCTTTAACCCTAAATGCTTAGGATGACCTAGGATTTAACTGTCAATCTTGAATGAGTCATCCATATTATAATTCAATTTTTCAAATCCATCATATGGATTATCTCGATCGAGGTTTGGCTAAATTAAAATATAGTGCGAACTATCTCCTATAATCCAAAGGGGTCAATTCCATCTTGATTCACACACCAACTTCACAAGTACTTGATTGTGCCTAAAAATCTTTCATCATTGAATTAAAAATTCAAGTAGTCCAGCACCAAAGCACGGTGAATTATTTGCAAGTCATCGTGATGATCTCAGGTCAGAGGGATACTTAACCCATATCCTTCATGAGCTACTCTTGACAGTAGAGTGCTCCATAATTGATCACGTTCAATGAGATGTACTTCTACATCTCACCTAAATGCCATACTAGTGTCTCCATATTTCTTAGTTAAGAGAACAACCAACCTTTATGGCATACAACCATCTATACTTGATGTAGCTATCATTCTAGTAATAGCATATCATTTGATCATGAACATGTTTAAGGACTAAATGATAAATCCTTCTTTATCGACTAAAATTATCCTAAGAACTTCATCACAACACAGGAGTTCAAAAAAAGATATACAAATATAATAAAAAAGCCAAATAATATTTATTAATTAAATAATTCATAATAATTACATACATGAGCTCAACCATCAATAGGTTGATGATTGGCTTTTAGGTAAAATTTCCATCAAAGGCAAGGTTGAATGAAGTCTTATCGACTAAAATTAGAGGCATTGTTTGGTAAGCCCATAAAATACTATAGAGCTCTTTGGCCCAAAGTTCTTTAGCTTGACTTAGTCTTACTTTCAAGCCCTGTAAAATAGTTCCATTAGTTATCTCAACTTTTCTATTTGTCTATGGTGGCTAGTCGAGATGAGACTATGGTTGATGTGAAGCTTTGTGCAGAATTCCTTGATTCTTAGATTATCGAACTACCACTCATTACGATAATGATTGCACGTAGCAATCCAAACTGACATATGATAAATTTCTAAATACAATCTTGGACCTTTTTCTTGGTGATCCATACTAGTAGCTCAGCCTCAACCTACTTGGTGAAATAGTCAATGGTGATGATGAGAAACTTTGTATGTTAGATCATGTGTGGGAATGGTCCAAAGATGTCGATCCCCCATAAGGCAAATGGCCAAGGAGTGGAGATCTGCATGAGTTGTATCAATGGTCAATGCTGAATGGTGGCATGTCTTCAGTAGTGGTTGCATCTTTTGATGAGCTAGCTCAACCAAACCTTACTATAAGGTTAGCCAGCAATATCATTATTGAAGTATTTTATAGGCCAGTGACTTACCCCAGCCTAAGGTGATTATCATAAATACTCTGATGTACTTCCCAAAGATCATAGTCTGCCTCGAATAGATGAAGATATTGGAGCAAAGGCAACGAATATGACTTTTTATATAACTTTCCATCTAAGAGGACATACTAAGGAGCTTGTCGCTTGATTTTTCAAACTTCTATGGGGTTGGTTGGTAGAATTTTGTTGACAAGATAATTAATAAGAGGACCTATCTAGGTTGGCTCATATCTAACCTACAAAATCCAAGGCTACTCTTCAATACTTTGTTTCTCTAGGTGTTCTATGAAGACCCTCATTTTGAGATTGGGATATCCCAAAGTGGCAAGATGGGATAGAGCATCAGGTCGGGCATTCTTTGATCTTGAAATTTGTTGAACCTCCAAGGTTTTAAAAGTCAGAGGAAGATCTTTCAACTTCTACAAATACCTTACCATCACTAGGTCCTAAGCTTCATATTCACCTTACATTTGTCCAATGATCAATCGTGAGTCAGTGAAGACCTTGAGTCTTTCTACTCCGAGTTCCTTGGCAATACTAAGTTCGGCAATCAATGCCTCGTATTTGGCTTTGCTATTTGAGGTATTGAAGTCAAACTAAAGGGCATATTCCATCAACACTCCTAGGCTTGCAAGAATGAGATCAAATTCACTTCTTTGTGAGTTAAAGGCTCCATCCATATGCAAGATCCACTATGGCTTTTATTCTTCTACTTTGGGCTATTCTGAAGCCCTCTCTTCCTCCAAACTGTACATTCATTAAGGAAGTCCACTAGAACTTGAGCCTTTACTAGTCGAGTATGATAAGTAATGTCAAAATTTTTGAACTCAATTATCTATTTCACCATCCATTTAGAGATATCTTATCTTTATAAGTTAGACTTCAAGCTCAATTGTCCACTAGCAATACATATGACTTTTTATATAACTTTCCATCTAAGAGGACATACCAAGGAGTTTGTTGCTTATCTATAGGGTTGGTTAGTAGAATCTATTGACAAGATAATCAATAAGAGGATCCATCTAGCTTGGCTCATATATAACCTACAAAATTGAAGGCTACTCTTCAATACTTTGTTTCTCTAGGTGTTCTATGAAGACCCTCCTTTTGAGATTGCGATATCCTAAAGTGGCAAGATGGGACGAAGCATCAAGTCAGGCATTCTTTGATCTCAAAATTTGTTGAACTTCCAAGGTTTTAAAAGTTAGAGGAAGATCCTTCAACTTCTATAGATACCTTACCATCATTGGGTCCTGAGTTTCATATTCACCTTACATTTGTCCAATGATCAATTATGAGTCAATGAAGACCTTAAGTCTTTCTACTCCAAGTTCCTTGGCTATACTAAGTCTTGCAATCAATGCCTCATATTTGGTGCTACTGTTTGAGGTATTGAAGTCAAATCGAAGGGCATATTCTATCACCACTCCTTCTAGGCTTGCAAGAATGAGGTCGGCTCCACTTCTATATGAGTTAAAGGCTCCATCCATTTGCAAGATCCATTATGGCTTGTCTTCTTCTACTTTGGGTTATTCTGAAGCCATCTCTTCCTCCAAAATTGTACATTTATTAAGGAAGTCCACTAGAACTTGAGCCTTTACTAGCCGAGGATGATAATTAGTGTCAAATTTTTTTAGCTCAATTGTCCATTTCACCATCCATTCAGAGATATCTAATCTATATAAGTTAGATTTCAAGGGTTAGTCGGTTAAGACAACCATAAAATGGGCTTGGAAATATGGTTGGAATCACTACGCCAAGGTGATAAGGTCAAATACTATCTTCTCTATCTTAGAGTATCTTGTCTCCACATCTTGTAGAATTTTACTTGTATAGTAGATCGGCTTTTAAACTCCAACTTCTTCTCAAACAAGGACCAAGCTAACTGCAATAGGTGAGACTGACAAACACATATTAATTCCTCACTTATGCTTGGCTTTGATAGCAGTAGGGGAGCTCCATGGTACTCCTTGAGGTCTTCGAATATAGCTTGGCACTCCTCCATCCAATTGAAGTTCTTTAGCTATCTTAGAACTTTAAAATAAGAAGGGAAGACACCTCTCCATTGACCTCAAAACAAATCAGCTGAGTGCAGCTATCCATCCGACTAGGTGCTGTGCATTCTTCATGAGCTTGGATGCTTCATCTCCAATACTGCTCATATTTTCTCTAGATTTCACTACTATAGACCGCTGCTGTAGCCCAAAAAACATTTCTATAGGCTATGGCAGCAGTTAGTTAACCACTATCACTGCAGCCATCATTGTAGGTCTATAATAGTGGTTGTTGCAGCAGTTTTGAAAATCGCTGCCAAAGAGTGCCTATTGCAGCAATTTCTAAACCGCTACCATAGGCTTATCTATGGCAGCAGTTATAAAATTGCGGTCATAGACTAGTCTATGATAGTGGTTATGGAACCACCGTCATAGATTTGTCTATGAAAGCAGTTATGTAACCACTGCCATAGGTCTAATCTAGCGGTTGACACATTGCCTATGACAACGGTTGGCATATCTACGGCAGCGGTTATAAAATCATTGTCATAGCTTCTGAATAATTAAAAAAATATAAAATTTTTAATTTTTTATATATTTTACTTGATAAATATAGAGATATATAACACAATAAAATATTATAAACATAAAAATATTTTTGAAATGCCAAAATTTTATTACTGAATAAAATTTATTATAATATTTTTTAAAAAAATATATCAAAAATCTTTTAAATCTACATCATCATCGTCATCGAAGGATGGAGCATGAGTCGGAGCCGCAGGTGGAGCTAGAACTGGAGCTGGAGGAGCTGGAGCTAGAATGCGGGCTAACATATCCTCAAAGCTCATGAAGGTACCTCCAAAATGCATGCTGAGCATCGATACCATGTCTCTCATGATGCCCTCCAGATGAGATGCACGCTCTTCAGTCTAATCTGCCTGCATCGCAGCATGATCTACCCATGCCAATGCCTCCTTAAGCTCCTCCCGATTGACGACACTGAAAGCCTATGAAGAGATGCTCATCTTAGATCAATAGCTGGTCGACGTATGTCCGAGCCTGCATCGGATCCTCTCAGAGTGCTCAAACTCCAAGATCTAAGATAGATGGTCATGGGGGCTATAGGTATCCAGACCCTCACTCGCGAGCACATCTAATTGATCCTATAATTATAAATTCAAATAAAATTTTATAAGAAATGCTATAATACTAATCATATATACTAATATATTTAATACTTACAAAAATCCTTTCGATCGTGGAGTTCATCGGCCTATCCTTCTTGTTTGTATGGCTGGATCGAAAGATCTCGCTATGACTGAACATCACTCCATCTCTCATCAGCTATAATAATAGATTAGTTTATCAAAAATATGAAAAAAAAATTAATTTAATGTATCTAGTAAGATTTAGAATTTATTACCTCTCTATGCACATGACTGACCATACACTCACGGTCGAGAGTGTGCGTATCCTCTTGGGCTGCTCGGTTCTTCCGATTCTAATGAAAGGTAGCCTTACAAGTATTTAAATAAATAATAAATATTTAAAAAATATTTAAATATAATTTTAAGTGTATTGAAAAATTTAAAAAGTAATTTTATCATGAACTCCTAGCTCCTCCAATGTGTAACCATCCTCTCTCACTGACTCGGAGGACAGTCCTGTATCCAAGGAACAAACTCCTCTGGAGTGTCTCATCGGTGCTCGAGCCATCCTCTATGGAGCTTGATCTTGTAGCCCCGATATAACTCCTCGATCTTCTTCAGTCGGGCATCTCAAGCCCTCTCGTGATCAAAAAGTCATACCTCCTTTGTACAAAGTTATCAAAAGTCAGTTATAAAATTATTCTAATCAAATATAGTGTAAACATGTAAAATGCATAAATATAATTAATATGCACTTACCCATATCTCCTTCCACACCCGGTCCCTGACAGCATCATCCATCAATCATTAGTCTTTGGGCTCTATGGGAATAATGTCTGACCGCCTCACAAGCACTCCAAAAAAGAAATGCATCTCTCACACGATCTTCCATACTGGCCTTCCCTCCGCATCATACTACACCATCACCTGATGCTGGTGGTTCCACACATGCGCCATACGTATGAGATCGTGAAATATCCGACTGGATGATGCACCTACAATGAAAATATATTATACAAATATATAGTATATAAATATTATATAAAAAATAAATAAATAATATAATAAAAATATACATTTAGATGTCGATGGAGTAGCATGTGTCAGAGATATCGATGACGGTGGAGGCTCAAATATCGGTGGAGTAGATGCTGTCGGTAGAATAGATGCCGACGGTGGAGGTTCCTAAGCAGTCGATGCGAAGGTGGATGGAGTATGCTCTGACTGCTCCTTAGATACTGAACTCCGTATAACCCATCGAGAGACAGGAGTGAAAGCTAGATGGCATTTCGATGCCATCATGACCTACAATGTTAATAAACATTAACCAATATAACATGTTGAACAATAATCAAAGATATGCCTAGGTACCATCCATACAATTACATATAATATATGGATGCCGAAGATTATGTACACTAATCAATTATTGGGTCTATCACTATACAATGCAATAAACAAAAGCAACAAGATGAGAGTTTTCTTAGTGGTCGAGGGTTCCTTTAGCGATTGGCACGGCACGGCATGGCCTACCGACACGGCACAGCACAGCACAATCTATCGACATGGCATGGCCCAAGGCACAGCACGGCACGACCTAGTAGCATGGCACGGTCTACTAGCACAGCACGGCCTACCAACTCGACATGGCATGACATGACACGACATAGCCTATGATATGGCATGATCCAAGACATGGCATGGCACGACATGGCCTATCGGCATGGCTCAGATGCGAATCTCCGTATAGTCATTCGAGGGGTGGGGGTGAAAGCTAGATGGCATTTTGGTGCCATCATGATCTGCAATGTTAATCAACATGAGTTTGAGTATTTAATCATGTATTTCATGAGTGGATGTAGGTCTTTTTAGGTATTTAAATTGAAAAATCATTTCAAGAAAAGATCTACAAAAATTCATCAAGTCAAGATCCTTAAAGAAGAAATTTTTCTTAAACTTTCAAAGATCAAAAGAAAGAGAGCTCTTTGACCAAAACAAGAAAGATGTAAAGAGAAATTCAAATAAAAATTAAATCTCTTTGATTGGTAGCAAAAATCTCTCAAAAATCTCTTTAACCAAAATATAAACTCAATTTTTATGCTTTGAGAGCGAGAAGTCTCATAGGATTCTTGAAAGATGTCATAGTTCTGGCAAGACATCTTGTTCAGAATTATGAAAAATGATTATGGAAATATCTTCTCCAGATCACATAATATAGTCACCACCCTTGCCTTCATTTTCTTCATGTCTTTCTTAAGCAACCTCTTTACACAAATATCTCTATAAAAGTTGCAAAGATGAATAACAACCATTCTAATATTTTTTGGTGACACACGATGAATAGTTATTAGGATCAATTCTTGCATTAGCACATGATAATCATGAGTCTTCAATCCCCCAAGTTTGACATCCTTACTATTCACATGCTTTGATATATTGCTTGAGTATCCATCAGGAACTTTTATGTTCTCCAACACACGAAGAAATATGGATCGTTCAGAGGCATTCATAACATAGCATGCATGAGGGAGCCTCCATTATTCTCCTCCTACCGGCTCTAGATGGAGTGATCTCCTAATATCCTATTCTTTCAAGTCAAATTGAGAATTCAAGTCATCCTTAGTCTTATCTTTAATATTTAAGATTGTTGCCAATAGGAACTCGCACACATTCTTTTCAATATGCATTACATCTAAGTAGTGGCGCAATAAGTTTGTCTCCCAATATGGCAAGTCAAAAAAGATGCTTTTTTTCTTCAATTAAAGTGTGTGTCATCTTTCTTTGATCGACGCTTCTTCTTTTTATCATCAGTCAGATCACCTTTTCCAAATTCAACACTGAAACTATACAACTCTCTAAGTATATCATTTTTAGACATCTGGCTAGGCACCTCATCTTCTTCAATAGTGCCATCGAAGGAGCGTGCATCCCTTCTATATGGATAGTTTCGATGGAGAAAACATCGATGCCCCATATAGCTAAAGCTCCTTCGATGTGTCAACCTTCTAGATCGGATGTTTTTTCCATAAATCGATCATGCTAGCTCACATTTGGTGCTCCAACTCGACATTAGGGCATAGGCTGAAAAGTCATTTATTGTCCACAAAAGCACTGCGCGCATGGAGAATGACTCATTCAATAAAGCATTAAATGTTGGAACACTTTGAATGCTCCATAACTATTTCAGCTCGATAATAAGAGGCTGCAAATAAACATCAATGTCATTACCTATCTCTATCAGTCTAGGGATGGGCACTGTAATGAAAGCAAAGAATTTTTTTATACACATCCACGGTCGAAGGTTGTAAATATGAATAAATACTAGCCATACACTATGGATGGTATTCATATGCTTGAACGGGTTGAAATCATCTTACGATAAGCCCAACCTCACATTACGTATCTCATGTGCAAAGTTAGGATGTAATTCATCAAACTTCTACCATGCCTCTCCATCAGTTGGATGCCTTAATGCATCATCTTTTGTTCAATCCTCTTCATGCCATCTCATGTCCTTCGATGTTCTTGCCGATATAAACAACTTTTGTAGTCTCAAAATCAAAGAAAAGTGCCACATCAATTTTTGAGGTACACGAATCGATGTGTCATCTTTATTCTATTTTTATCTTGACACACCGCACCTCATGCACTCATTTTGGTTGACATCCCCCTCCCAATAGAGCATGCATGTATCTTGGTGTAAGCAAAGCCTAGCTGTTCAATATTCTTCGATGCCTCATAATTATTCTTCAAAATTTGTGCATTGTCCAGAAGAATATCCCCCAAAAGCTCTAATATGTAGTTCACTCCATTATTACTGAACTCATTAGAGCATTTTGCATGATACAACTGGATTAAAAACTCTAGCTTTGCCATCTTTTCACATTCGGGATACAACGGAATATTAGCATCCTCCATCAACTTGTGGACCTTCTTTACATTCTCATTGTTTGTCATTCTACCAACCATAGGATCAGACATGGACGTAGATGCACCGTCATTATGGCCAACAAATAGAAAAATATCACAAACTATTTGTTCCACTCCACCATCATGTTGATCGTCTCCTTGCGGTCTGCCCTCACCATGCTGGTCCCAACAAATTTTATAATCGGCTTTAAAGCCATGAATAGTGAGGTGATCATTTACATTTTGATGAGATGGCCACGATCCATCCATACACTTTTTATAAGGATATTGGATCAGTCCATAGTCCCCAAATTTTTCTATAGGAAAATCAAAAAATTTTTGAAGTCCAGCCTCATATTCTAGCGAGAGCCTACTAAACTTTATCTACCCCTTATCGATTTTAAAAATGATGATACTATAATTAAATCATTTATGAAACTTAAATTATATACTAATGCATTATAAACATAGCATGCATTATAAATAAAAAATGTATCATAAATAAGGATTGAAATAAATATCATGCATGGAACTCATATTAAATATCATTCTTAGACATGATATAAATGCATCCTATCACTAACTAATGGGTAAAGATAGGTCCTATCCCATTCAAAAATTACATTAATTCTATAGGTTCAATACGGTAATTGAATGATATGCAATAGGGATTGAATAAAATTTTGACAGCATTTTTTCTTAGTTCTTCCATGTAGGGAGAATAAAAGAAAAATACTGTCCAAAATTTTATTCAGAATTCTTAGCATACCATTTGATTATTACAACTACCTATAGAATTATCTATAATTTTCAAACTATCTAAATTAGATAATCAATTGATCATTGTATATAATTCTCTCATCCATATAATTACATATAATTGTACGGATGCTGGAGATTATGTACACTAATCAATTGACAGGTCTATCGTTATGCAATACAATAAACAAAAGCAATAAGATATAAACATCAAAAAAATATTATCCAATAAATTCTATAATATGAATTAAATAATTAAAAATGAGCAACAGTCGTAGATCCGATCTCTTGCATAAATCTAGGTGTTAATCCAAAAATCTGAAAGAAGAATGAAGTAGATGATGGCAGCACCTTAGGACTTAAAGTTGGAATCTTAGAGAGACATATCAAATTCTGTTTGCACCTATCGAGCCGGCTTCGTGCCTAAGACAGCTAACTCCGTGCCTGAGACATCCGGCTCGGATCCTCCCCCATCTGGCTTGATCTCAACTCAAGCCAGCTCGACTGCATATCTGAGCTAGCTTGACTGTGTGCCATCCCCTGTTCTTGGCTATCTCCACCCTCTCCTCATCTTTTTGACTGTCTGTCTCCCACTCAATCTCCATCGTCGATGAGGTCGGACCCCCTCCCCGATCCCTCTCTCCCTCTCTCGATCTCCTTCTCTCCCTCTCTCGATCTCTCTCATTGGCAATAGTGGCAAGGCCGAACCCCTCCCTCCCTCTCTCACTCTCTCGATCTCCCTCGTCAGTGAGGCTGGACCCCCTCCCTCCTAGTGATGCCGATGAGGCCCTCCCTCCCTCTCTCTCTCTCTCGATCTCCCTTGCTAGCGATGGTGGCGAGGCCGAACCCCTCCCTCCCTCTCTCCCTCTTCCTTTCTTAGTTTTGGATTCCAGAATCAAATCCGGATACCTAGGATCTATTAGGGTCTGGGTTTGGTACTTCAAGTACAGACTCATCGAGTATTCGGATTTGAGTTCGATACTAGTAATTAAAATTGAATCTAGATCTGAATATCCAAATTTTGAACCAAACCTAACCCCTTGATAGGTCTAATCTAGTGATTAATGAATAATACTATAAAATTTAAAAAAAAATTATACCTATGACTATAGAGAGGGGGTCGCACCGAAAGCTCCAAGGGTCGCCGGCACCGATGCTAGAGGAAGATGACGATGCTAGAGGTAACCTACAAAATAAGAGCAAGATAGTGAGATAGAGAGAGAAGAGAGAGAAAGAGTAAGAGGAGAGAGAGGGAGAGGGAGAGGAGCCTAGAGGGGTGCCGTGATGGGAGGCCAGGGGATGGGGAGGGTAGGGGTGGGTGGCTAGGGATGGGAGGGTAGGGGGGGGGTGGCAGCCGAGGATGGGAAGGGCAGGGGGTGGGCGACGATCGCGAATGGGGAGGACAGGGGCAGTGACAGTCGGGGATATGGAGGGCAAGGGCAACGATGGCCTATGATGTGGAGGGTAGGGGGGTGGGTGGCCGCGGTTGGGGATGGGGAGGGTAGGGTGCGACGATCGAGAAGGGTAGGGGGTGGGTGGCCAGGGATGGGGAGGGCAGGGGCAGTGGTGATCAGGGATGGAAAGAGCAAGGGGTAGCGGTCGGGGAGAGCAGAGTGGGTGGCCAGGGATGGGGAGGGCAGGGGTGGTGGCAGTCGGGGATGGAAGGGTAGCACAAGGGGTGGGATGGGTGAGGTTGGATGGGTGGGGGGTGGCAAAGACCACTGGGAGGGCCCGATGTAGGGTGTGACGAGCGAGAGGGGGGTGGCATGGTACGGGCAGGGGGTGGTGACTGTCGGAGATGGGGAGGCGAAGGAGGAGGAGGGGGGAACCGAGAGGTGGGGCCGGTCGGGGGGGAGGAGGGGCGGCACTGATCGGTGGGAAGGACTTGGGTGGAGTCTTGCCAGCGACGGAGAGGAGGGAGGAGAGAGAGCATCCACAGGAGGAAAGAAAAATTTAAAAAATTTTAACCTAACCTACGGCAGCTATTTTTGAACCACTGTCATAGATCTATGGTAGTGATTACTGAAATCCACTACAATAGATCTACGGCAGATATTTTCTATCCGCTGCCACAGATCTATAGCAGCGATTTTCAGTAACAGTTGTCGTAGGTTGAAAATAATTTTTTTTATTTTTTTTAAATATTATATAATTTTAAAATTTAATGCTCATCTTCACCATTTATTATTTAAATAATTATCATTAGAGTGTGGTCACAAAAGATCACCTCGATCTAGTGGCCCTAGCTTCATCAATTAAAAAAATTTAATTTCGACGATGACGAGCAATGATGTGATGATCTGATAGATGAAGATTTTTGATCGATCTAAATCTGTAATGATGATCTCGATGATATTTGTAGCATACTAGCAAAATTTTACTTCAATTGAATATCATTATCATGGTTAATTTAGTATAGAATGATTTTAGCTGTTAAATTAGAAACAAGCGATCAAAGGGCTAAATAGCATCCGATTATGAGATAATTTTTTAATTAAATGATCTTTGGTATAATTTTAATCATTTTATATGACGATGATAGTAAAATTTAAATCATTTTCGTATGAACTATTCACATTAAGTAGATATTGCAAAAGCACAAGCATAACAACCAACGAAGTTTAAGAATGATTATCAGGTAATGTATAGTTTTAGATTATTTTTAGTCTCATGAGTTAAATTTTATAATTACCACTATAAAAAATGATTAAAATAGTAGCCAAGATCATTTATAAAAAAAATTATCTCATAATCGAACACCGTCTGATCCTTTGATCACTCGTTTATCATTTAATAGATGAAATTAATCTATACTAAATTGACCAAAATAACGATATCAGATTGAAGTAAAACTTTGATAGTATGCTACAAACATAATCAAGATCATCGTTGCAAGTTTTTGAACTCATCGAAGGTCTCCATCTATCAGATCATCACATCATCATTGATGATCATCGAAATCAAATTTTTCTGATCGATGAAGCTAGGACCATCGGATTGAGGTGATCTTTTGTGATGATATTTTTATGGTAATTATTTAGATAATGAATGATGAAGATGGGCATTAAATTTTAAAATTAGATAATATTTAGAGAAAAAGTTAGAAAAAAATATATGGCAGTGGTTATAAGTAACCACTGCCATAGATCGACTTATAGCAGCGGTTAAAAGAACCGCTGCTATAGATGGACCAATGGTAGCGGTTTCTTGTAACCACTACTATAGATCGGTCCTATAGCAGTGATTTCTTATAATCGCTGTCGTAGATTCTATTGCAGTGGTTTCAAAAATTGCTGCCATAGTATGCGCTGTCGTAGGCTTATTTTGTAGTAGTATTTACCTCAATCCCGCACTATCACCATGAATCTTAGGAGCTTTTTTGAGGTCATGCCTAAGGCACTTGATGCTCATCGTAACAACATCAAAGATGAAATTAAACTTGATCCTACTATTAGTTAGAATAGTAGTGAGTTGGATGTCGAATTTCTTAAAAATTGTGGGCTAAGTTACGTTCAATATCTATTTAAAATAGAATTTTAAATTAATTTTTAAAGAAAAAATTTTAGCAAGTAAATTAAAAAGAATTAGTTTAGATTTAGCAAATTAAAATAAAAGAAAGACAATATTAATATACTCAAGGTTTAAGAATCAATTAAAGATATTCTTGATTTTGGAGTCCATCTTTAGCAAGATTATAGTAATTCTTTTTTTTGCAAGAATTTAAATTTTAAAAACTTAGTTATGATTATAATTTATTTTTTTAGAGAATGAATTATATTTTTTAATCATGATCCATCTCTATAGAATCATAAATTATTCAATACTTAATTTATAAAAATTTAGAACATGACTTTTAATGATTTCTCTCTAAAATAAACTATTGAATTTAGTACATACTATATTTGCCGATCATAATCCATCCTAATAAATATAGTCTATTTAGGTTTTAATCAATAGTGAGCATGTTAGATAAGATTTCATGCATAGAAAATAAAATTTAAACAATGCAGGAGAACATGTTATTCATTATATTAAAAAAATTGTAAAAGATAAAGAAAAGAAAAATATAATCCATAATAGAAGACTTCTTCTATTTTTTTAGAATTCAACTCTTTAGCCATGCATGCTGTTGAATTCTTTCGCTTCTAGCATCTTCAAACTTGGATGAAAAGTAGAAAAAGAAGAAAGGAGAATAAGAGATGAAGAAAGACGAGAAAGAAAAGAGGAGAGGAGGAGAGAGAGGGATGTGAGAGCTTTTGGGAGAGGGCTATGGCTTGGGAGAGAACCTACAGCTTGTTTATGGCATGGGTGCTGATAAGAGCATGATATTATCATTAAGATATTATGTTTATCAATTTAATTTTAACTTTTTAAAATAATTAAAAATATATAAAAAATAGTGAATCAGGTCGAATCCATAGGAAAGGCAATGTTTTAGATTTAAAATCTTTGATTTTTAAAAAAAAGATTTAAAAAAGTTGAAGTTAGAAAATATAATTATAAACAAAAAGTGAAAATTAAATGCTATGGAAAAATAAACTTGGTACTAAGATCTACTATTTAGATCTTAGTATCTACTTGCAATTAAAATAAAAGGCATGAATTTAAATTTGCAACAAAAATAAAAAGTATGAATTTAAATTTGTAATAAAAAAAACCATGAATTTAAAGAGCAAAAAAATAAATTTTGCATTAATTAAAATTTAATTCAGAATTTAAATACATGAAATTAAAAAGATAGAAAAAAATAATAATAACTAGTGTTGATCTTGATCTTAGACCGACATTGGCGTTGAGATGGTGTAGAAGACCAACTCTTCCTCTCGGCACCGTCTGCCTTGAAACAACCATAAATTCAAACTCATCCTCTACCCTATACCATCACCTTCCATTGACTGAAGACACTGAACTCTAGAGGCCTGGGCTCCTTTAATAGGTGTTAGATGGCTGGAACCTTTCATTGACTAAAGACACTTGTTATATACTTTCTAGGGACATTTTTATAATTTTGACTAAAAATTAATAAAGTATTATTTTCTTCTATCATATTGTGTATATATAGTGTCTGTGATACATTCTTTGAGTTAATGGAATACTAATACATATTTTCAAGAGTTAAAAATTTAAGATATATATTTTTATAATTAACTCATAAACTGCTCTCGATCGTAGGATCATCATGAGGATGGTGATCGATCTAGAAGGTTGGTTTATAATTACTTTCTTAGGGTAGATGAGTCTTGAGTCTATGGTATAAAAATACTGAAGCGACATTATAGGTACTCATTATAGAATGAGGGTACTGAGCGTAACCACCTCGAGCAGTCATAAGGGAGTCTACATTCTCATTAAAGACTAAGTTCGATGCTGCAGCTGTATGTCTGGTTCTTTGATCTAAGGTGCATCAATAATTCACCTTGAGGGTATTATAGTTTGACTAAATCATAACTCAATCTCCTAGCCATTCGAAATCCTAAGGTTTATGTTGGTTATAGCATGTTCAATATAGAAATTGGATTGCACCAATATGGAATTTATCAACCTCAATAGTGGAAGAGTAGTCCTATGATGATCATGAGATTAAGTCTTTAAGCCCATAGATATGACAGTATGATATAATAGAAAAGGATTTTCTATTAGGGTTTCACATAAGACTCGAATCGAATGATTTAATCATATGACAGGATGAAGGGTTTGATGAGTTTACCTTAATCCTAATCTTGCCAGAACTCATGATAGAAGAATCCAATCACATAGGTAGTTGCACCAAGAGGTTTGCATTTGGTTCTAATGGGTTGCCATCATATATTTCTAGGTGTCATTGGTGGATTTTGGGATCAATTAGAATGATCTTGATGATCAATCATTCTAATTTGGTGAATTATAAAAGTTCTAGTCCATCGAAAGGTGTTTCGATGATAAAGATCATGACATATCCCATTATCGTACGAAACTAAATCTAACTAGATCACACAAACAAGGGTTTGGATCTAGATGTGTTCAGTTGTGCTTACCTAGTTTGATTGATTTGGATTGGATCCAATTAGTTTTAAGAAAATCATGCTAGCACATGATTGAGCCTAATATTCTCCTTTTGTAGTTTTTTTGGTTCATCTCAACTGAGTCAAATCAGATTTGGCTCATCCAAAAATCCTTAAGGATTTGTTCTGATCTGACTAGAGCTTGTCCAGGTTAGAAAAGTATTATCCTAATCCATCAGATGGGTTTAGGACAAGACCTGCTAATTTCTATATTTGTTAGGACAAGGGATTGTTTGACCCGATCTTTGCAGGAGTTGAGGGGTATGGCATGAGCCACTTATATTTTATCTGGGGCACACACCCTAAGGTGTTTTTCACATAGAAAAGAGATGGGCTCGCCCCATTTTTCATGTGCACAAAAGGGAGAATGCGTGGAGGTAGTTTGTTGTGAACAAACTCTAGAGGTTAAAAGATCCACGCCACCCTTCCTCCCTTATCTTTTTGTGTAGCATCTTTAGGGGACTTTTGGATGAAAAAACCTAGTAGAGACCTAGTATTTCACGTGGAGTTTTAGTTTAAAATTTGAATTGATCAAGCAATTTGATTGCTTGATCAAATGGGACTCTAGGGTTGGTGCAGAGTCTATTTAAAGACCCTGCGCCCTAGGGTTTGTAAGATTCCATCTCCCATGCCAAGGTGCTACCACCAAATCCATCTCCATGCCTTCTCTACTACTCCTCTCTCCCTTCTCCATGCCCATGTCAGATTGGATGAAGCTTTAGTGATCAAGTATTGAGAAAAGCTGAAGCAAAGATCAAAACATGGTTTCTATATCAAGAGACAAGATGCTGCCTTATAAGATTGTTTCGAAGGCTTCACAAATCCAGATCTAATCTGATCTCAAAAAGGAGAGCATGATCAGATTTGACCCAAGTAGACTCTGGTAGAGGCTAGGCGCATGAATGGCTTGATCCAAGACCTCAGGCATCAACAGATCATCATCAGGGTAAAAGCGGTTTACCCTAAAGATAATATTTAATGTTCCAAATTTTTATTTTTAATATCAGATGATTTGGACTAGGTCTAAGAACTCTCAGATCTAATCAAATTTTATTAAATAATTTGTAAAAAAAATTACTATAGATTAGATCAGATCGATCCTATGGTGGAAAAGCTAGTTTTTCTTCAAATTGTATCAGAGCTTCGTTTGTAGTTCTTCAGACCTTCTTTTGATCCATTTTTTTTAATTTATTTTGATTTGATATTAAGAATTTTAGATATCACATCAAATGTAATCAGATCTAAAATCAATAGATAAAATTTTTTATTAATATATTAGATATATTCGATGCATATCTAGACTAGGTTGTAGAATTGTTCTATAAATTATCTAGAATAGAATTTTAATGATATGATCAGTTAAAATTTTATTTTTTAGATGTTATATCAGATATTTCAGGTATTGAAACATGCATATGTAGTGTTTAATTCTGATACATGAGATGTGTACAAAGCATGCATAGTTAGATCAATAATTTTATATGCGATATATGTTGTAGATCTAATAGTTTTGTAGTATAACTATTATTTCTGATTAAGGCATTCCTCTTGGCCATCTGGTCATAAAAGTTAGAAGTATTTAAAGGTCCTCTTTTTTCATTCAATGGGATGCTCTTATGGCGTGTAGGTATACTGTGTGTTTGTCCTTAATCAAAAATAAAAAACTTATTTTTTTGCAAAATCCTAGATCCTGAAACTCTGATGCATGTTTTATTTAGAAATCTAAACTTAATTAAGAATTAAGATTATGAAATCAATCAGATCTAAAAATTTTAAAATTTTAGATCTAAGACACCTTCATAAATTTTGGTTTGGGTATGGGTGGCTCAATTAGGTCTAGTAGTTAATCAAGCCGAATCAAGAGTTGGTTAGGTGGGATCAAAAGTGCTTAGAATTGATCAGTTCAATTGAGTTAAGTCTAGGTCAAGGTTGACTCACAGTCACATGTGGTCAATCAAGTCAAGACCTAATTTGGCTCTGCAATTCAAGCCTGGATTGTAGGCTAACTTGATTAGTTCTGGTTTGACAAATCGGTGTCTAAGGTAAGTTTGGCAGATATGACCAATGGGCTTTAGTTGAAAGCTACTCGATCTGAATGCATTCACAATAAGTTAATGACATATTCCTCCTATTGATCTCACTTACCTGCCTGATTGGGTCAACCCAATTCTGATTTGAGGTGGCTAACGATTTGAGCTAACCCATGCCACTAGGTTAGTCATAATTATTATGACTAAGTTAAGTTAAGTTTAAGAGACCTAAATCAAATCTTCCTAGAAAAATATTAAGTCATAGGTCTTCTACCATTGTAGATGTGCAGGCTCTTCCCAGGGTTGATTGTTCTCGGCTAATTACAATGGTTCAGTTGCACCAAAAAGATGGAACCATGTCTATTAGGCATTGGATGCTATGGGTTGAAGGATGGATTGGGCTCAATATTCTGGATATGATGAGGGACCCAATCAGAAATCCAATTCATGCAAATGATGGGTCTGACTTAACTAAGGATTGGAGCAATATTCTAGGCATAGTGAGCTTTATGAATTAAAGACCAAGTTTGGGTGCACTATGATTAGAAAATTATTGGATAAGAGTTGTCCACTTATCGACTGACCCATCATCAATAACTATTAGGTGAGGTGGTGAGCTAGTTGGTGGGACCACACCATCCACTAGAAATTAATGATCATGAAGATTTTCTCATCTCTGCTAAGAAAGTATAGGGATCCGAGAAAATAGTGAGAACCTAATTTATTTAAAAATAAAACTTTTAAATAAATTGATCAAGTCTAGTTACAAAATCTAACTAGAAACTTTGACTCTTTATAAGAAAATGTCTGCATCCAACCTTCCAACCAAAATTCTAGATATTCATAGACTGACTGGACCTAATTATAAGGATTGGCTCAGGAATTACAAAATTATTTTGGATTTTGATAAGCTATCTTATGCATTGGACCAGGACCCTCCCACTTTACCAGTCCATCCAATTGTAGGTCAGAGAGCATCTCTAAAGAAGTGGATGGATGATGATAATAAGATTAGATACTACATATTGAGCTCTATGTCTGATGAGCTACAGCACCAACATGAAGACAACAAGACTATCCACCAAATATTGGCTCACCTGAAAGAGTTGTTTGGTGAGCATAGTCACGCAACTCGATATCAAGTTTTTCGTAGACCTTTTAAGGCTCAAATGGCTGATTGGTAGTCGGTCCAAGACCATTGTTTGACAATGATCAAGAACCTAGAGAAGCTTGAGAAGCTCGGTGTCACTATGAACAGGAACTTGCAGATTGATATGATCCTACAGTCCTTGATCAATGCACATAGGTAGTTCATCATGAACTTCCATATGCATAAGCTGCGGACTTCTTCCAAGAGAATGTCTTTTGGAAAGATGAAGTTTGTGAAGAAGCAGAAGATAGAAGATGGGAAGAAGAAGAAGGAAGAGCCGAAGAAGAAGGCCGCTGACAAAAAAAAATATTTTCATCGCAACACCGACGGCCATTGGAAGCAGAACTATCCTTTATACTTGACCAGTCTGAAGAACAAGAAGGAGGCAGGTCACTTTGGAGGTATGCTCGTTATTGAATCTAACCTTATGGTTTCTTCTACATCCAGTTGAGAGTTTGACTTTGGTTTTAGTGCTCACTTGTGCATTTTCATGTAGTATCTTAAGAAGAGCAGGAGGTTGAGGGATGGTGAGATGATCCAGCACATCGAAAATGGATCAAGAGTTGCTACTATGGTCATAAAAATCTATCCTCTTCGATTATCATCAGGATTAGATTTAGTACTTAGAGACTATTATTTTGTGTCTGCAGTGAAGGAACCAGATCTAGGGTTTTACGGGTAGATCTTGAAACTTTTCAAGATCATATAGCGAAAAACTTAAATAAATCAAATATTTATTTAAATAAATATATAAATATCTAGATCTTGGATTTATTATATGATCAAGGTATGATATTAAATCAAAAATTAAAATCAAATAAGAAAGAAAATGTTGATCAAATCAACCCAGATCTATACTACATCAAATGCAGGTATGAAGTTAATAGATCAAATCTATTACCTGAGCAAGTTAGACATTCTAACTTGTTGATCTAGGCTTGAAGATGAAGTCACGAGCTGCACACACATCCGGCCTCTAGGAGTCATCCACACGAGCCTACGAACGCGATCAGAGATCTTGATGCAGAAAATCAGCACAGTATGCTAGCAATGTACTGATCTCTCTTCGATGGTTGATCTGATGATTCCTTCTTTGAAACTTGGATACTCCAAAATATCAAAAGAAAAGAAAAAGATTTGTGATGCTGAGACACCTCTCAAAAGCTCACAAAAGGGAGGAAGAGATCTAGAACAAAAATCCTAGAAGAAGACCCTCTTCTTCTTCATTATTCTTTTTCTAGACACCCTGATTTGTGTTTTCAATATCTCCACGACCCAGATGAATTTTTCTCTAATTTTTCTACACGAAAGAGGCCTCTCAAATGTATGAAATTTACAAAAATTTTAATCAATTTTTTTTTAAAATAAAGAGATATGCAAAGTCAAAGTTAGGTCAAAAACCTAGACTAGGAAGGACCAAATAAGGAAAGTTGTTGGGGCGCCCAACTCTTAGACGCTCCGACTTTTTTTCTACCATGGACCAGCAAGAGGGGCACACAAAAAAATGTCCTCTTTTACCATGAAAATCAAAGAAAATAAGAAAGGATGGGTCGGCACACTTATGGGAAGAGTTTTGGTTGACAAGGATTCTATCTCATAGAATCCTCAAGCAAAACTAATTCCCCTTTTGACTTGGTCTTCCAACAAACTTTCATATGAGAAAAAGAAAAAGAGAAGGAAGGCATGAGAAACCTTGGGCATGGAGATTATTCATGTAAAAATACAAAGAGAAAAGGGTGGGGCATGAGGATTAGGTGGCACAAGGAATAGGAAGTCCTAGTCACACTAAGACTCCTATTTTGACTTGGTCAAACAAGGTCTTTTAACCAAATAAAAATAAGAGTAAACCAATCTAATTAAATAAAGTCCTAACTCATTTAAATATTTAATTAAATTAGATTAAATTAAATTAAATTCTAATTTAATTTTTAATCAAATTAGAAAATTGGGTTGACTCGAGTTCTAGTTGGATTAGGACTAATTCTTCCTTGCACTTGACTTACCCAATAAGCCAATTGGACTTGATCCAATCAAGCCTAAACTAAATCTAATTAAATTATTTTTAATTAGACTTAATCTCAATCTTCTAGTTTAGTTAAATTAAGCTAATTAGCAATCGAATTGCTAATCGATCCTCCTGCAACACTTGCACTAGGTTAAACACCAATCGTATTGATTGTTTAATCCTAAAATAATTCTAAATCATTGATCAACCATCCGATCGAAACATGAACTCTAATGTGTGTGACCTCATAGGTCCGAACCTAAGTCGGTAGCATAGGAATAAATTTTTATACCAATCAAAGTAACCATCTAGCAATGATACCCGACAATCGAATAGGTCGAAAAGTGTAGAACACCATCCTTAGAACCCATGCGAATATAGTTTTTATATAATTCATTCCCTTGACCATAATACTCGTAGGACATCTCAGAGTTCAACTGTCAACTCTGATCAAGTTGTCCATACTGTATTTCAAAATATCAAATCCATCTAATGGATTATCCTGGCCAAGATTTTGCTATATTAAAATACAGTGATACATTCTTCTCCAACTCTTGGAGTGGTCAATTCCATCTTGATCATACTTCAACTTTGTAAATACTTGATTTTGCCCAGAAGCCTTCTATTACTGAATTAGAAATTTAGTTAGTCCACTGAAGTGATTTCAGGTCTAAGGGATACTTATACCTATATTCCATTAGAGATATTCTTGATAGTAGAATGCTCCGAAGTTGATCACGTTCAATGATGATGTACCCATACATCTCACCTATATGCCATACCAATGTCTCCACACTCTTTGGTTAAGAGGATAACTAACCTATATGGCATATAGTAATCTGTACTCGATAGACGTTGTCATCCTAATTAACAGCCTATCATTTGGTCGTAAATAAATTTAAGGACAAATCGATAAATTCTCTCTTTATCAAAACTAAATAGTCTAAGAACTTCATCACAATACTGAAGTTCATTAGATGATGTAAATTTATGATGAAAAAATATGTCAAAATATTTTTTATTAATTAATAAATTAATTATAATATTTCAATCATCAATATGCTAACGATTAGCTTTGGAACATAATTTGCAATATGCAGCAAGCAAAAATTTAATTTTTATTTTTTTGTTTAGCATAGAAAGATTATGTAATTAGCTTTCTTAAGGATCACTGTACTATTCTTTTTGAAAGAAATAAAATTATAAGTGATTTCTTAATTAACGGTCTCTATCAATTGCATGTTGATGTATCTGTGTTAAATATCGAGCAAAATATGAATGTTGTAGGATCTAAGTAAACTAGGGATAGTCTAAATGATAGGTATCTATGAAATCTTAGGCTAGGTCATATAGTCGAAGACGGGATCAATAAATTAGAAAAATTCAAACTTATGAGTTAATTGACTTTCGAGTCATATCTAATTTATGAATCATGCCTTTAAGGCAAAATAACCTAGCTTCCTTTTGTAGGACATAGAAAAAAAGCCACGGACCTACTTGCCCTGGTACATACAAATGTGTGCTACCCATTTAATATGCTAGATAGAGGCAATTATATCTACTTCATTATCTTTATTGATGATCTATCTCAGTATGGATATGTGTACCTAATGCATCATAAGAGTTTGAGGCCTTTAAAAAGTTCAAAAAATTCAAACATAAAGTAGAAAAGTAAACCGAAAAGCCCATTAAGGTTCTTCAATCAGATCGAGGAGGTAAATATCTTAGTCATAAATTCTTAGACTATCTTAAAAAAATGACATAATCTAACAATGGACTCCATCTGGAATGCCTCAACTCAACAGAGTTTCAGAATGGAGAAACCAGACTCTATTAGATGTGGTCTAATCTATGATAAGCTTCACGGACCTTCCTGATTTTCTTTAGAAATATAGTCTAATGACCGCTATCTACCTACTCAATAGGGTATCCTCTAAAACTATTTTTATCACACCGTATGAGATATGGCATGGTAAGAAACTAAGTTCAAGTCATCTTAGAATTTGGGATTGTTCAGCCCATGTCAAGAGACAATAGGTGGATAAATTAGAGTCTAGGTCCTTTAAAGCTTATTTTATTGGATATTCTAAAGAGTCATTAGGATACTATTTCTATCTTTCGAAAGATCATAATGTGATTGTGAGTCGACATGCCATTTTTCTTAAAAAATAGTTTATTCAAGATGATGGCATCAGAAGATAGATTAAGCTCGAAGAGAAGGTCTCCGATGAGCAATGAGCTAAGGAACCTATGGAACCCAATAACTTAGAGCATATCCAAACACTATCTCCATCACCTCATAGATCAAATAGGATTTTTCATCCTCTTGAAAGATACTTAGGTACTATTTTAAAGGATGTAGAGAAAATATTCCTCACAAAAAATGGTATTCATGGTGATGATCCCAAGACCTATGATGAGGTGATATCTGATATCGACTTCAAAAAATGATTAGAAGCAATGAAGTCAGAGATTGACTCAATGCACTCAAACCAAGTCTGGATCTTGGTAGATCCACCTGAAGGTATTGTACCTATTGGGCGTAAATATATTTTCAAGAGAAAGATAGGTGCTGATGAGAATATAGAGATATTCAAAGCTAGGCTCGTAGTGAAAGGGTATAGTCAGTGCGAAGGCATTAACTATCAGAAGACTTTTTCGCCAATAGCCATGCTAAAATCCATTCGCATATTAGTTGCTGTTATAGTCTATTTTGATTATGAAATATGATAGATGAATATGAAAACGACATTCCTAAATAGATATCTTGAGGAAGATATCTATATGGAATAGTCGCTCGGTTTCACATACATCCAATGATAGTCATAAGGTTTGTAGTTGCAAAGATCCATTTATGGACTCAAGCAAGCATCTTGGAGCTGGAATGCTCATTTTAACGATGTGATCAAATCATTTAGTTTCATCAAAAATGAGGAGGAGCCATGTATTTTCAAAAAGATCAGTGGGAGCACTATTATCTTCCTTATATTGTATGTGGATGACATCCTTCTAATTGAAAATGATATTCTCATGTTAACCACGATCATTATATGGTTGTTAAAAGAGTTCTTTATGAAAAACTTAGGAGAGGCATCCTTCATATTGGGAATAAAAGTTTATAGGGATAGATCAAATAGGATGTTGGGTCTCTCACAGAAGATGTACATAGAGAAGGTGTTGAAGAGGTTCAGCATGAAAAATTCCAAGAAAAGACTAGTGCCCTTCAGACATAGCATTCAACTCTCCAAGAAGATGTATCCTAGCACACCTGAGGAGATTGAATGCATGAACAAGATCTCTTATGCTTCTATAATAGGGAGCCTCATGTATGCCATGCTATGTACATGACTTGATATCGCTCATGCTGTGAGTGTCACGAGTAGGTATAAGTCAAATCCAGGTGAAGAGCACTGGACTTCTATGAAATGAATTCTTAAATACTTGGAAAGGACTAAGGATATGTTTTTAGTCTTTGGTAATGGAGAACTCCAGGTCTAGGGGTATACAGACTCAGACTTTATGTCTAATATAGATGATCAAAAGTTGACATCTGAAAATCTATTTGTATGCAATGGTGGTGCAGTTAGCTGAAAGAGTTCTAAGCAGATAGTGATCGTAGAATCCACCATGAATGCCGAATACATTGCTATATCAGAAGCTGTGAAAGAAGCATTCTGGTTTAAGAAGTTCGCCATAAAGCTCGAAGTGATGCCATCCGATGCCGTCCCTCTATACTGCGACAATAATGGTGCCATAGCCCTAGCTAAGGAGCCACCAGAAGTCAATGCATATTGAGCGGTGATATCACCTCATCCATGATTATCTCGAGAAGGGTTACATTGAGGTCAAGAGAGTCGACACTGCAAACAATTCGGCTGATCCACTGATGAAGCCATAGAGCCAATAGAAGATCAAAGCCCACCTTAAGAAGATGGAACTTAGATTTATAGCCAATTAACTTTAGGTCAAGTGGAAGTTTGTTAGATGAGTGTCCTAGAAGCCAGATTGGCTGTACTTATAATACACTTTCTAGAAATATTTTTATAATTTTGAGTAAAAATTAATAAAAGATTATTGTCTTCTATTACATTATGTATATATAGTGCCTATGATACATCCTTTGAGTTAATGGAATGCTAATACATATTTTTAAGAGTTGAAAATTTAAGACATGTATTTTCATAATTAACTCAAAAATTACTTTCAATCATAGGATCATCACGAGGGTGGTAATCGATCCAAAAGGTTGGTGTATGATCACTTTCTTAGGATAGATGAGTCTTGAGTCTACGGTGTGGAGACACTAAAGTGAGAGTATAGGTACTTGTTATAGAACGAGGACACTGAGCATGACCACCTCGAGCAGTCATAAGGGAGTCTACCTTCTCATCGATGACTAAGTTCGATGCTGTAGTTGTATATCTAGTTCTTTAACCTGAAGTGCATCGATAATTCATCTTAAGAGTGTTATAGTTTGACTACACTATAACTCGATCTCCTAGCCATTCAAAATCCTGAGGTGTATGTTGGCTATAGCATGTTCATTATAAAATTGGATCACACCAATATGAGATCTATCAACCTCGGTAGAGGTGGAATAGTCCTATGATGATCATGAGATCGAGTCCTATGATGGCCATGATAGTGTGATATAATAGAAAAAAAATTTCTATTAGGATTTCACATCGAACTCGAATCGAATGATTCAATCATATGATAGGATGTAGAGTTTGATGAGTTTACCTTAACCCTAATCCTATCGAAACTTATGATAGAAGAATCCAATCACACAAGTAGCTGTACCAAGAGGTTCGCATTTGATTTTGATGGGTTACTACCATATACTGCTAGGTATCACTAGTGGATTTTGAGATTAATTAGAATAATCTTGATGATCGATCATTCTAATTGAATGAATCAAAAAAGTTCTGATCCATCGAAAGGTATTTCGATAATTTTGATGATAGAGATCGTGATGTATCCCATTACCATGTGAAGCTGAACCTAATTGGATCACATAAATAAAGGTTTGGATCTGGATGTGATCAATTGGGCTAATCCAGTTTGATTGATTTGGATTAGATCCAATTAGGTTCAGAAAAATCATGCTAGCACACGATTGAGCCTAACATTGTTCTTCTACAGTCTTTTTGGTTCATCTGAACTAAGTCAAATTAAATTTGGCTCATCCGATAACCATATATGGGTTTGTCCTGGTCTGACTGAAGCTTGTCTAGGTCAGAAAAGTGTTGTCCTAATCCATCAGATGGGTTTAGGACAAGACCTACCAATTTCTATATTTGTCAGGATAAGGGATAGTTTGACCCAATCTTTGCAGGAGTTGAGGGGTATGGCATGTGCCCCCTATATTTTATCTAGGGTGCACGCCCCAAGGAGTTTTTCATGTAGAAAAGAGGTTGGCCCTCCCCATTTTTCGTGTGCACAAAAGGGAGAATGCATGGAGGTAGTTTGTTGTGAACAAACTCTAGAAGATAAAACATCCGTGCCACCCTTCCTCCCTTATCTTTTTGTGCGGCATCTTTAGGGGACTTCTAGGTGACAAAACTAGGTGGAGACCTGGTATTTCATGAGGAGTTTTAGATTAAAATCTGAATTGATCAAGCAATTCGATTGCTTGATCAAATGGGACTCTAGGGTTGGCACAGAGTCTATTTAAAATCCCTGCGCCCTAGGATTTTTAGGCTTCCATCTCCCACACCAAGGTGCTACCGCCAAACCCATCTCCATTTCTCCTCTACTACTTCTCTCTCCCTTCTCTATGCCCATGTAAGATTGGGTGAAGGTTCAGCGATCAAGTGTTGAGAAAAGCTGAAGCAAAGATCAAGATAGGTTTCTACATCAAGAGACAAGGTGCTGCCTTAGAAGATTGTTTTGAAGGCATCACAAATCTGGATCTGATTTGATTTTTTGAGATCAGATCTAGAAGGAGAGCATGACCAGATCTGACCCAAATGGACTTTGGTGGAAGCCAGGTGCATGCGTGGCTTGATCCAGGATCTCAAGCATCAATAGATCATCATCAGGATAAAAGTGCTTTACCCTAAAGGTAACATTTAATGTTTCAAATTTTTATTTTTAATATTAAATCATTAAGACCAGATCCAACAACTCTCAAATTTGATCAGGTTCTATAAAAAATTTTGTGAAAAATTTTGCTATAGATTAGATCAATCCTACGATGGAAAAGCTAGTTTTTCTTCACATGTAGCATTGTGTATGTGAAGGAATTTGAGAGAATTTAATCAAAATAGCATCTAGGTTATGTTCAATAGAGTTTGGAACTTCTGGGAGTCGGATGGGAATCAGATGGCTCAAAAATCACTTAAAAACTTATTTTAAACTCCTAGATCAAGTTGCATTTGATGATGGCCGTCTGATCGAGCTTGATGGAGTTGTTTTGGCAGTCGGATGGGACTTGATGGAGAATTTTTGGCTATTAGATCGAAGCCTGGGTGTTTTAATCAATATCGGGAATGTTGTCAGCCATCGAATTAAGCTCTAAAATGCACACAACTGATAGATGGCACACAAGAACTGGGTGATTTCGAATTAAAATAGAAAAATGCTGCAACCATCCGATCTTGACCGATAATGACCAAGATCGATGGATGGCACAATTTCTGTGATGTGGTCCTTATGGACTGGTTAGACTACAGATCGTGATGAATCGGAGCTCGCCACACCACCTTAATTTCTAGTTTTGCCTCTGAATGCCACATGAAAAATTTTGTGGATGCTTTAAGGGTCCACGCACTCTACGTCAGCCGTCGGTCCATCATGGACTGCATGGTTTGTTGATATCACGGTGATGTCAGCTAGAGGGAGAGTAGGGTGGGGGCGAGTGGGCTCATTTTGCGGGCAAGGTGCGGGTGGGCCTAGCTTACAGGCAGACCAAGCCTTGCTCGATCGATCAATTTTGGGTGAATCGATCAGGCAAATCAATCGATTAATTAATTTTTTTTAATTTTTTAATTTTTTTTTTCTTTAAAAATTTATATTGGATTCATTTTACATCTGATTCGCTCCAAATTTACTTCATTTTGAGCAAAAAAATAAGCTCTTTCTATTTATGATAATATTTTTTTAAAAAATAAATAAAAATATTAATTTTTAAAAATAAAAATAAATTAATTTATAAATTAATATTTTATTAGTAAATTTATAGTAATTATCACATCCTTCAACTTAAGCTTTGCTCATCCTTGAGTAAAAAAAGAATTTAGTTTTAGATGTCTTTTAAGCTTTAGAGTTTTGAATTTTATTTGAGCAATTTCAAAATGATCATTGATATTTAGTAGAACTTAAGTGAGGTATATCATTAGAGTATTAATACTTATCAATTTTAAAATTAAGTAAAGAACATTCAATTTTTTTGATTTTTTTCTAAATTATCCCTACCTTATCTCTAAATTGTCTAAACTTTCATATGGATAAGTGTATTGTTACTTCTATCCTTCATTTATTAAATTTTTTATTCATATTGTCTACTTTTTGATGTGATCATCATTGCTTACTTAGGTAACGAGATCCGATTACTCAGCAAAAAGTTAATATATTTTTTATTCATATTATCTTTTTTTATTATTTAGTATCTTAACCTTTTAAGCTTTCTATTTGATCCATATAGTAAGTCTTGGGCCAATGACTTTCAAATTAGTTGGCTTTAGGATACTAGATATAAAATACCCCTCAGACTTACTAGCTCGAATCAAATAGGCTATGAGTTAAGACTAGCTTTATAATGAACTTCTTTATCCTTTCCATCTTTTGACGTGAAACTTAATGCTTATTTAAGCAAAGAGGCCTGGTTACTCAGTAAGAAGTACCTAAAAACTATTTTATTTTATAATTAATTTTTTTTATTAAAAAATATATAGTTACCCTACATAAGTACTCTTCTTTGATGTTGATAGAAAAAATTAGAATTACTCAAAAAAAAGTTATTTATGTCCTAGACTTAATTCTTTATTGAATTTTTTTAATCTTGATCCCTTGATATCTCATAAATTCTCTAGTCTATGCATTAATTTTTTAAAAAAAATACTTAGTTTAACTCGATTCTTAAGCATAATTGGATGTCTAAATATTAAATACTAACTTATTCGAAGATTTTTTTAAATTTTTATTATTCTTTTCTTCCAACTTAATCGACATTATCCTCAATGGAGAAAAAAATAAAAGATGTAATAAGAAATAGGAAAGAATACATCTAACTCAATGTATTTTTGGTCCAGCATGGATCTTTAAAAATTTAGCACTTCCTTTAATTTATTCAAAATATCCTTAAAAAAATAAATTAAAAAGATAAATTAGATGTGAGAATATAAATATTGGATTGCCTTCCAACAAACATCAAGTTTACCATCTTCAGCTTGATACAAGGTAGCTTGCCTATCCCGTGTCAAATACTGGATTGATAAATTTTACTGATTTTGAATTATCAATCTCAGAAAGATAGCTCATGATTCCTTTATTAATATACTCATTATTAATTTTAAAAAAGTAGGATGCGATCCCATTTTTAGACCCTTGTTTGTTAAGAATTTCTCCTATTTATTCTTCTAAAATGCTCATAAAGTAAGTTTTTGGGTTAGAAGTTAAGTTTGATATAATGGGTACTGAAAGGGTGTCATTCAGTTTTAAACATTCTAAAGGTAGCTTTAGTTATGGAGGTAAATTAATATGATCTTGCTTAAATAACTTCATTAGCTCTTCATTGAGTGCCGCTAGTTTTTTGTGAGAAGAACCAGCTTTTAGGATTAAAGAAACTAGAATTTTAGGTTTATAGATCTTGGATAAATTATCTGCTCTCTTCTTTCCTTTGTCTATCTCACTCAGATTGGAACTAGCAACAATACTAGTTTCGAACTTAGGTTCTTCTTTGTAGTTAGTTTTAGTACTTATTTATTCTTCTAAATTTTTATTTTGGCTAGCATTAGTACTAGCCTCACTCACCTGGTCTTGATATGGATCCTTAAGAATCCTATCATTTTCAAGTTCAGAAATTACTTTAGCATTTTGTAATTAAGGATTCTTAGGTGGAACATTGAATTGATGATTGAATCTAAGTGGTTGATAGATATTAGATGGATTGTTTATAAGAATCAGTTGGCGCGATAATTATTCTCTCCTCATACTAGACTTAGCTAATTATCCTATTTGTACTTTTAGTCTAGTGATAGATTGTTGTTGAGTCAAAATTAGTTGTTGAAGTTGGTTAAATCTATCATCAAATAGTTTGGTCTATTGAAGAGATGGGTATGATGGCTTATTATAATATGATGGTTGGATAGACTAACTAGGCTGACCTCTATTATAGGCAAAATTTTGGTATTGAAGCCTATTTTAAAAATTTTGGATAGATAGAATTTGGGTCTGAGCCTGAGTCTGTTAGGGTATCTAAGGAAAGTTGAGGTAGTTCCTCCAACCTGGATTATATGAGTTTAAAAATAGATCATTAACTGGTTTGGAGTAGCCTTGTGCAACTTGAACTTGTTCTTGGATAAAAGATAAAAATTATGCAATCGTAGGGTATTCACTCACATGATGGACTAGGTTAGTATAAATAGAATAAATCTTCTGATAATTAGAAGGTGATGTGTATTATGCAGGAGATTATTTACTAAGGATTAAGAATTGATCTAATTTCTGGGCAAGAAGGTCGATTTTATCTAATTTTTGTGCTATTAGGTTCAAGTCAGCCTCAGAATTGGAGTCTGGATGTTAAAAATCATAAAATTCTATTCATTTTTGGTGAAAAGATAATGAACTATGGTTAATTGAGTTTTTACTCAAGATTTCAAATAGAGCATAGGCTTCATCCTCACTTTTAGTCATGAATGTACCTCCATAGAATACATTTATCATCTATCTATATTGATCTCCTAAACCATCATAAAAAGGTTGAATGATTTGCCACTTAGATAGATCATGATGCGGGCATTTTCTAAGAAATTTCTTAAATCTCTCCCATGACTAATGAATTTGTTTTCTTAGAAGCTGAGAAAATCCAGTGATAGCTCGCCTCATGGTATTGATTTGACCTATGGGATAAATTTTTTTAAAAAGCTCATGTTGTAATTTAGCCCAAGTTTGGATTGATCTTCCTATTGTACTAAGCTAGTACTTGCCTTTATCTTTCAACGAAAAAGAAAATAAGATTAGTCTAAGAGCATTATCAATCAAATTTTGAATTTTTATCATAGAGCAAATTTCTAAAAACTCATCCAGATGCTTATAAGGATCGTCATTGATGTTCCATAGAAAGATGGGAGCATCTAGATCATGGTCGGCTTGATCTCATAATGGATAGCATGGATATCAGATAACTGGATATAAGTTGATGGATTAAAGATGGAAGAAATAAGATATTCCTTCATCTGTCTAACTGGTTCTCTAGAATATCCAACTAATTAACTATTGGGTTTAATATGGTTCAGCCATTCAATTTTATAATTGGATTTCATTAGGTCAGAAAAAGCGATCCCCTATCGTGCATGTACTAATGCAACCCTGATGTATGGATCAAATTTTTTTAAAATTATTTTATTATTTTATTATTATTTTTATTATTTTTATTTTATTAGTATTTTAATTTAATTATTATTTAGTTATTTTTATTTTATTTTTATTTTATTTTATTTGAAAGAGAAGAGGAGAAGAAGAGAAAAAAGAGAGAAAAGAGTTCTAAAGAAGAGATCCTAAAGAGTCCTGGAGCTAAGAAAAGAAAGAAGAATTAGGTTTGATGTTTTAGTTAATAATCAAGTTAGGCAAACAATCTTGACTAAGGATTGTCCTAGATCTAAATAGCTCCTAATATGAGGATTTGTGGTGCTTCCATGCCTTGGGAGGCCATGGGAGGAGTCACGATGATGGCTCCGAGGATTCTAGGGGCTTGGTTGGTGCTTCGAAGATCTAAAACACAAGATGAAGTAAAAAATCAAAGCCAAAAAATTAAGATTGTAGAAAAAAGATTTTATGCAGGTTAGCTGGCTCAGTCCAAAATTGGGTCAGTTAAATCTCAGAGCACAGGCAAAATAGAAAGCTGCACGTTCGAAACTACTGGCACAGTATAGAATTGGGTTGGCTCAGTTTCAGACTGATCTGGCTAAGTTCTGAAACTAAGCCAACCAGTGGAACTTAGCCGACTCAGTGCTGAGACTGAGTCGGCTCAGTGCATGGGCAGAGTTATGCAAGGGTCTATTTTGGACTAGGGTCTGGGTTGATCCTAGGGGTCTTAAGGCTTGGTTTGAGAGGTCTTAAGTGGACTAATTCATGTATGGATTGGGTCTAGATCCAAAGGATGAGAGCATAGGAGACATAGGTGTATATGGACTCGATGAGTGCTTTCATGTATTGGGTTAGCTGGAGAGTTTTTTGGTTAGGCCTAATGGCTATGTATAAAAACATAGGTTGTATTAGGGTTTTCAAGGTTGGAATCAATACAGACCTTTTCTCCCTTAACTCTTTTCTTCTCTTCTCTCTAGAGTTGCCACCCTAAGATTCTTGAAAAAGGCCTAGAGAAGGGGGGCATCTTCCTCAAGCCCAAGAAGGGAGGCTGAAGAAGCGACTATACGTCTTTTGGTGTCTGAAAGATGGAAAAGTAGTCGGAGATGTTTTCAGTGGTTTGACCAGAGCATGGATTTGCGAAGCCTTGGAAGTGATGGAGATGGATGATCCATGGAGGTCCAGCAGGTTAGGTCTAGGCGGCTATAGAGTAGTGTAGAGACGAGTTAGGGAGCACTGGAGTGCTGCAAGAGCGCTACCCTGGAGGCATAGGGATTGAGAGAGGCTCGATGATGCAGCAGTCGAGGAGTGTATCTCAGCAGATGGTGTCAGAGGCTTCTTAGGGAGATCGAAAGCAAGTCTTAGAGAGAGCGAGGATGTCTCAAGGAGCGCCAGGAGGTATTAGGTAGTCGAAAGTATCATGGATCAGGTTTCTTCTATAGGAGCACTAGGGAGAGTCGCGATTCAGGTGGAGGATGGTTCTCTGAACACAACTGAAGTGATGGTTGGTGTAGGGGCAGAAAAGGACTAGGATGGAATTTCCTAGGATTCAGTCGCTGAATTCAGAAGAGTTGGATGAGCTCTTGAGTTTTGAAGGTGCTCATGGATTGCGGAGGTATCCGAAATAGCTTCGAAGAGGGCCACAGAGCGTGGAGGGTTCTAAGGGGCAGCGATGGTGTTTGAGGTACAACGGTAGGCTAAACAGTGCAGCGTTGAGTGGTTGGCCTTGAGAGACTCGATGATAGAGTCAGCTTCTACGACATCAAGTGGACTTTGGATATAGGTGGAGCTCTGTAGTGGTGGCTTCACAAGTGGAGAAAAAATTTGGCATGAGTTCAGAGCACTGATGATGCATAGTTTTAGGTGGAGCGGTGCATGTAGGTGGATAGACACAACTCTGAGGAGATCATGTTAGGTGATACAGCATGTGCTAGTGCAAAAATGCTGTAGGTTCTCTAGGAAGTCCAGAAAAAGTGATGTAGCTACTAGGCAGAAGGGATCCTACAATTCTAGGATGGTGTCAAGAAGCAAGCACAGGTCTTTAGCGGTAGAGGCGGTCATCCCAAAGGCCTCAAGGGTGCACAATAGCTGAAGAGGATTGGCGAAGGTGATGATTGCATAAGGGGCTGTTGAGTGCGTAGGGACAGCTGAATCATGCAGGAGGTCATTGCCGAGGGGTTTGCCAAGGCTTGGGGCACCAAGGTGGAGATTGTGAGGATTTGTGGTGCTTCCAAGCCATGGAAGGCCACGGAAGGAGTCACGATGATGGCTTCGGGGATTCTAGGGGCTTGGTTGGTACTTCAGAGACTTGGGACACAAGCTGAAGCAAGAAACCAAAGTCGAGGAATCAAGACTACAGAAAAATAATTTTCTATAGGTTAGCTGGCTTAGTCCAAAACTGGATCGGCTAAATCTCAGAGAATAGACAAAATAGAGAGCTGTGCATTTGGATCTACTGGCACGGCATAGAATTGGGTCAGCTCGATTTTAGACTGAGCCGACCCAGTGGAACTTAGTCGGCTCAGTGCTGAGACTGAGTCGGCTCAGTGCACGGGCAGAGTTATGCGAGGGTCTATTTTGGGCTAGGTTCTGGGTGAATCCTAGGGTCTGAAGGCTTGGTTTGAGAGGTCTTAAGGAGGCTAATTCATGTATGGGTCGGGTCTAGATCTAGAGCATGAGAGCATGGAAGACATGGGTGTACATAGGCTCGATGAGTGCTTTCATGTATTAGGTTAGCCGGAGAGTTTTTTGGTTGGACTTAATAGCTATGTATAAATACATAAGTTGTATTAGGGTTTTCAAGGTTGGAATCAATATAGACCTTTTCTTCCTTAACTCTCTTCTTCTCTTCTCTCTAGAGTTGCCACCCTAGGGTTCTTGAAGAAGGCATAGAGAAGGGGGGTGTCTCCCTCAAGCCCAAGGAGGGAGGCGCCTCATCACAGATCTAGGTGAAGGATCAATGGTTTGCTGTCCATAGAGAATGTCACAGGTTTCTTTAGATCCATGCTAAAGATCAGGAGCTTCCACAACATAATATCGATGCTTATGATGTCAAGGATGATTGGCATTCAAGCAATATCATGGGTCTATAATTTGGTATCAGAGCTAGGTGATGCCTAGAACATTGTGGACGATAATACCTAACTACCAAGATCACCTTTAATCCCTCCAAGTATAAGATCAGTTGCTCAACTAGCCAGGTAAGTGTAAGGTTGGTGGAAGTCCTCTCATTGCTTTTCTTAGACACCAATTATCTTGACCAGATAAGCTAATGGAATCAACTAAGTAACTACCTTTCTTTGAAATGCAGTCCCTGAACCACTTGCCTCAGACACCAGTCAAATTGAGTAATCCTAATCCAGTCCAACTCTTAGAATTTCTTGTCTTAATGAGCTCAAGTTCCTAGATCCGATGTCTAATTAATTTTAAATTAAAGGCTTACATCAATGCGGGGTGTTGGTTGATTGTTTGTGGGCTAAGAAAGGATGATCAAATCTTCATTTTATCTTATTTAATAGGTTATACCCTTAAATTGATTTAAAAAGGAATATGCATAATCACTTTTAGACATGGGGTTCTATGCAACTAAATTAGATGCATAAAACTAATAGAACTTAAGGGGCTTACCTTGTCTCCAGCGATCACCAAAAAAATAAAAATAAAACTAATATGATGGATGCTCTAAACAATTAGGATTTCTACTCTTATCATAAAATTTTTTAATTAAAATTAAGTAGATATTTTTTAAATTAATTTAAAAATAAAATAAATAATAAAAAAATCTAGGGTTAGGATTGATCTTACCAAACATGCTTGAAAGCTTTCTTCCTTCTCTTTTCTTTCTTTCTTTTCTACAAAATAAACAAAAAAAAGTTAGTAAGCAAAAAAAAATCAAAAATTATTTATAATTTATTTATAAATGAATCAAAAAAATCAAAAATTTAACATCCGTGCCTTTTTCGGCAATGATGCCAAAAACTTAATGCATTTATCAAAATTATTCTTAATTTATTTACTAAAAAATCAAAAAAATTAAAAAAAATAACATCTATGTCAATCCTCGGTAACGATACCAAAAATTTGATAAAAGCATGATGTTGTCGTTAAGACATCATGTTTATTAGTTTAATTCTGACTTCTTAAAATGATTAAAAACATGTAGAAAGTAGTGAGTCAAATCGAATCCATAGGGAATGCAGTGTTTTAGATTTAAAATCTTTAATTTTAAAAAAAAAAAAGATTTAAAAAAAATTAAAGTTAGAAAATAGAATTATAAATAAAAAGCAAAAATTAAATGATGCGAAAAAATAAACTTGGTACTAAGATCTACTATTTAAATCTTAGCATCTACCTGCAATTAAAAAAAATAAATTTAAATTTATAATAAAAATAAAAAGCATAAATTTAAATTTACAATAAAAATAGAAAGCATGAATTTAAAGAGCAAAAAAATAAATTTTATATTAATTAAACTTTAATTTAAAATTTAAATACATGAAATTAAAAAGATAGAAAAAAAATAAAAACTAGTATTGATCTTGATCTTGGATTGACGTTGGCATTGAGATGGTATAGAAGATTGGCTCTTCCTCTCGGCACCATCTGCCTTGAAGCAACTATAAATCCAAACTCGGTCTTTATCCTGTACCATCACCTTTCCTTGATCGAAGACACTGAACTTTAGAGGCCTAGGCTCCTTTAATAGGTGTTGGATGGCTAGAAACTTTGCTATCAGGTAGTATGGGACTAAAGCATCGTGTATGTGAAGGAATCTAAGAGAAAATCTAATTAAAATAGCATCTAGGTCATGTTCAATAGAGTTTGGATCTTCTGGCCGTCAGATGGGAATCAGATGGCTTAAGAATCACTTAAAACCCCATTTCAAACTCCAAGATCAAGTCAGATTTGATGACGGCCATCTGATCGATCTTGATGGACTTGTTTTGGCCATCAGATGGGACTTGATGGAGAATTTTTGACCATTGAATCGAAGCCTGGGTGTTTTAATCAGCATTGGGAATGTTGTTAGCCATCAAATCGAGCTCTGGAATGTGCACAACCATTGGATGGCACATAGGAATTAGGTGATTTCAAATTAAAATAGGAAAACGCCACAACCATCCTATCTTGACCAGCAGTGACCATGACTATTGGATGGCATAATTCTTGTGCTGTGGACCCTATGGACCGATTAGACTATAGACCATGATGAATCGAAGCTTGCCATGCCACCTTAATTTTTGGTTTTGCCCCATAATGCTGCGTGAAAAATTCCATGGACCCTTTAAGGGTCCACACGCACTGCATCAGCCACCGGTCCACCATGGATCGTGTGGTTTGTTGATGTCATGGTGACATCTGCTAGAGTGAGAGTAGTCTGGGGGCAAGCCGGCTCATTTTGTGGGCTGCACGCGGGTGGGCCTAGCTTATGGGCGGACTTGGCTATGCTCGATTGGTCAGTTTTAGGTGAACCGATCGGTTAATTAATTTTTTTATTTTTTTCTTTTCTTTTCTTTGAAAATTCATATTAGATCCATTTTACATCTGATTCGCTGCAAATTTACTTCATTTTGACCAAAAAAATGAGCTCTTTCTATTTGTAATAATATTTTTAAAAAAATAAATAAAAATTTTAATTTTTAAAAATAAAGATAAATTAATCTATAAGTTAATACTTTTATTGATAAATTTATAGTAATTATCATAGACTTTGGCTAATTGATTCAAGAGAAAGGGATGGCAAGGGGTTTAAATAAAGAAAAAATTAGGGAGAGTTTGTGCATGAGAGGAATCCTAATTATCCAAGGTTTTAGACTTTCTCCTGATCTCTTAGATGCTGAAGCTTTTTGGATGTTGGATCTGAGATCAAATGCCCTAATTTCAATAAAAAAGAAAAACATTGTCTAGCACCTAATTAATGCCCAGATCAAATTTGGACCATTGGATCATCTTCATCAAGCATTTTGGATCGGCAAATCACATCAAAAAAGGCTAAAGGAGCTCTGGATCAATCAACATCTTTTTTAGCTATTGAAGATAAACCCCGCTCCCACCGAAGTCCAGTTTGATGCTTAGCCTAATGTAACTGGTAATCACAGAAGAGTTTCGATTGAAAATTCTCCCTCTAGTGGTCGAACTCCTTCTGAACTTCTCCTCAGTCGGATTCCTCCAGGAGCCGAACTTCTTCCAGACCTCTTCTTCAGATGGATTCCTCTAGGAGCCGAACTCCTTTCGGACTTCTTTTTCAGTCGGATTTCTATAGGATCTGAACTCCTTCCGGACTTCTCCTTCAGATGGATTCCTTCATGAGCCAAACTCCTTTCGTACTTCTCCTTTAGTCGAATTTCTCTAGGAGCTGAACTCCTTTCGGACTTCTCCTTCAGACAGATTTCTCCAGGAACCGAACTTCTTCTAAACTTCTCCTTCAATCGGATTTTTATAGGAGCCAAACTCCTTCCGAACTTTTTTTTCAGACGGATTCCTCTAGGAGCCGAACAGAAGCCAAACTTTTTTCAGACCCCTCCTTCAGTTGGATTCCTATAGGAGCCAAACTCCTTCCGGACCTCTCCTTTAGATGGATTCCCTTCAGGAGCCAAACTCCTTTCCGCACTTCCCCTTTAGTCGAATTCCTCCAGGAGCCAAACTCCTTCCAAACTTCTTCTTCAATCAGATTTCTATAGGAGCCAAACTTTTTTTGGATCCCTCCTTCAGTCAGATTTCTATAGGGGCCAAACTCCTTCCAGACCCCTCTTTCAATTGGATTCCTACAGGAGCCAAACTCCTTTCACACTTCTTCTTCAGTCAAACATCATTTGGATTCTTCTAGTGGATTACTTTCAAATTTTAAGTAGTATTTCTCTCAGATGTGTTAGATATATGTGCCCTAGAAGCCAGAATTGGCTGACACTTATAATACACTTCTAGGGGCAAAATTATAATTTTGACTAATATCAATAAAATGGGTTATTTTCTATCACATATGTGTATTTAGTGTCTGTGATACATCCTGTGAGTTAATGGTAATGATAATTTATATTTTCAAGAGTTGAAAATTTAAGACATGAATAATCATTGTTAACTCATAAAATGCTCCCGACCATAGGACCATCATGAGGATGGTGATTGATCCGAAAGATTGGTGTACAATCGCTTCTCTTTAGTAGATGAGTCTTGAGTCTACGGTGTGGAGACATCGAAGCGAGAGTACAGATACTCGTTAGAGAACGAGGGCACTGAGCGTGACCACCTCGAGTAGTCATTAGGGAGTCTACCTTCTCGTCAATGACTGACTCGATGCTGCAGTAGTGTGTCTGGTTCTTTGATCTGAGGTGCATCGGATAGTTCACCTTGAGGGTGTTATAGTTTGACTACACCATTACTCGATCTCCTAGCCATATGGAACCCTGAGGTGTATGTTGGCTATAGCATGTTCATTGTAGGAACTGGATGGCATCAAGATGGAATCTATCTACCTCGGTGGTAGAGGAGCAGCCCTATGATGATCATGAGAATCAAGTCTAGAAGCCCATGGCCATGGCAGAGTGAAATAATAGAAAGAGTTTCTATTTAGATTTTCACATCGGACTTGAATCGAATGATTACATCATATGACAGAAACTAGGGTTTGACGAGTTCACCTTAACCCTAATCTGATCGGGGCTCAAGATAGAAGAACTTAATCACACAGGTAGCTGCACCAAGAGGTTCGCATTCAGCTCTGATGGGTTGCCACCATATACTGCTAGGTGTCACTGGTGGATTTTGGGAGCAATTAGAATGATTTAGATGATCGATCATTCTAGCTGTTCGAATCAGAAGAGTTCTGATCCATCGAAAGGAGTTTCGATGATGTCGATGATAGAGATCATGACATATCCCATTACCATACAGAACTGAACCTAACTGGGTCACACAAATAAGGGTTTGAATCTGGTGATCATCAATTGAACTGATCTAGTTCAATTGATCTGAATGAGATTCAATTAGGTTCAAGAAAATCGTGCTAGCACTCGATTGAACCTAACGTTCTTCTTTTACTATCATAAATAAGTTGTCCTGACTGAGCCAAAGGAGTTTGTGCTCAATCAGAGGCCTTCATATGGTCTGACTGGAGGTTGTCCAAGTCAGAAAAGGTTGTCTTATTTTGTAAGACATTACCTACCATTTTTGGTCACCTGCCATTTCTTCGTTCTTTGACTTTGGTCAAAAGTCTACCTTTGACTGGTCAAATGTTGACCATTGACACTTTGACTTCTGTCCACATGTGTCATGCACCTATTGGAGAGCTGGTGGGGGCCTGTCCCCCTACCAGAACCTGGCAAGGAGGAGGGCGCATGCCACCCTTGGCGTGTGCCCAAGTTGGAGGCGCCCAGGAGTCCCTGTTGGACAGGGACTCCATCTCCTTTTTGGATTCCAATTAGAGTTCTCCTAAGAACCAACTTTGACTGGTCTTAGGCACCCTCTAAGGAGGAATCCAGGGGACTCTATTCCCACCAATCAGATTTAGATCTGATTTCACAAAGAGTTGTGATTGGTTGGGAAGAAGAGGAGTTGGATCACAGACAGTCTATAAATAAGACCCTGCGCCCAACTCAAAGATTGTGATTGGAATGATTAGGAAACAATTCCCATGCCCCAAGGCTGCCTCTCCCCTCTTCCTCCATGCCAAACCCACCTTCTCCCTCTCCTCTCCACATCCAAAAGGAGTTTTGGACCTTGGTTGGTGCGATCCAGATGAGAGAAAGGCGACTGAAAGCTAGAAGGCTGCACTGCTGCAAAGGACAACTGCTGATCTTCAAAAGGAGTTTTGAAGATCCTCCAGATCAGATCCAGATCTAATTTTTGGAGATGTGATAGAGAAGAAGAGGATCTCCAGATCCAGTCCTGAGTGGATATCGGTAGAGGCCAGGCACTTGCGTGGCTAGATCCAGAACCTTCCGCTGCTTACAGGATCATCAATGGGATAATAGGATTACCCACATCAAGGTAAATTAAATTTGATTTAATTTATCTAAATTTTATTTTAATTTTAAAATAATAATAATTAGATCTAAAATATCTTAGATCTGATCTAGATCAAAGAAAAATTTTTTTGAAATATATCTCTTGATCTGATCAGATCTGAACGAACCTGGTCTCGGAAAATCAGGATTTTCCTTCAACTGGTATCAGAGCCAAGGTTCTAAAAGTATTTAGATCTAATTTTAAATTTATTTTAATTAAAAAATAAGTGATTTTAGATGTCACATGAGATGTGATCAGATCTAAAATCAGAAAAAATTAAAATTAAATGATTTGGATCTAAGATTAGAAAATATGCATGACTAGTTCTAAAATAGAATAGTTCTATAGAATAGTCTTGCATGTTTTTAATTTAATTTGATTAAATCATATTTTAGATCTATTTATTTACTATTTTTTGATATTATAATGGTTATAATAACATCTAAAAAATAGCAAATAAAAATTATTTAATTTTAAATATCATATGAGATATGATTGATGCATGTCTAGACTAGTTGTAGAATAGTTCTACATAATTATCTAGATTAGAATTTATTTTGATTAGATCAATTTAAATCTAATTTTTTAGATTATTATGAGATAATTTAGATCTGAAAATATGCATGATTCGATACATGAGATGTATGCAAAATATACCATGATTAGATCTAATTTGTATATGAGATATATGATATAGATCTAAAACTATTTTGTAGTATTGCATGTTCCTGATTAAGGCGTTCCTCTTGGCCGTCCGGTCATAAGAATGAAGAAGATTTAAAGGCCCTCTCCTTCCATTCGATGGGGTGTTCTTATGATGTGTAGGGGTGCTGCGCGTTCGTCCTTAATCAGAAATCCAAAACTTACTTTCTGCAAAACCCTAGATCCTGAAACCCTAGGATTTATTATGCATATTTTGTTTATGAACCCTACTTAATTAAAAATTAAGATTATAAAATATTAATTAGGTCTAAAATTGAGAATTTTAGATCTAAGACATATTCATAATACTGGGTTCGGGCTTGGGTAGCTCAATTAGGTCTAAGCGGTTGATCAAACCGAATCAAGAGTTGGTTAGATGGGATCAACAATGCTTAAATTGACCAGCCTAATAGGATTAAGTCTGGGTCAAGATCGAGTCACGATCAAGCAAGACCTAATTAGGCTCAGAGGTTAGAGTCTGGATTGTAGGCTAACCCAATTGGTTCTGGCTCAATAATTTGGTGTCTAAGGTAAGTTTGGCACATACGACCGACTGGTTTTTAATTGGAAGCTACTCGACCTGAATGCATTCTTGTACGAGTTAATGGCATATTCCTTCCACCGGTCTCACTTACCTGGCCATATCTGTTGACATAGTTCTAATCTGAGGTGGTCAATAATCCGAGCTAACCCATGCCACTAGGTTAGTCATAATTGTTATGACTATGATAAGTCTAGTTTAATGAGACCTGAATCAATTCTTCCTAAGAAAAGATTAAGTCTGAGGTCTTCCACCATTGTAGATGTGCGGGCCCTTTCCGGGGTTGATTGTTCTCGGCTGGATACAGTGGCTCAGTTGCACCGAAGAAGATGCAACCATGTCTATTAGGCATTGGATGCTATGGGCTGGAGGATGAGTTGGGCTCAATATTTTGGATACGGTGAGAGACTCAATTAGGAAATCCAGTCTGTGCAAATGGTGGGTCTGACTTAACTAAGGAGTGGATCAATATTCTGGATATGGTGAGATTCATGAATTAGAGACCAAGTTTGGGTGCACCATGATTAGAGAATCATTGAACAAGAGTTGTTCACTCATTGGCTAACCCATCACCAATAACTGTTAGGTGAGGTGATGAGTCAGTTGGTGAGACCGCACCACCCACTAGAAATCATTAATCATGGAGATTTTCGCATCTCTACAGAGGGAGTGTAGGGATCCAAGAAAATAGTGAAAGCTAATTTATTTAAAAATAAAATTTTCTAAATAAATTGGTCAAGTCATAATTACAAGTATCTAACTAGAATCTTTGACTCTCTATAGGAAAATGTCTGCGTCCAACCCATTAGCACGTATCCTGGACACACATAGACTGACCTGGACCCAATTATAAAGATTGGCTCAGGAAACTACAAAATAGTTTTGGGATTCTGAGAAGTTAACCATGTACTTTGGATCAGGAATCCTCCCACCTTACCAGCCCATCCATCTATTGAACAGAGAGCATCTCTAGAAAAATGGATAGACGAAGATAATAAGGCCAGATATTACATGTTGGGCTCGATGTCTGATGAGCTCCAGCGCCAACATGAAGATATCAGGACTGCTCGCCAAATGTTGGCTCACCTGCAGAGATGTTTGGTGAACAGAGTCGCACAGCCAAGTATCAAGTCACGAAATGACTTTTTAAGGCTAAGATGCGTGATGGGCAGTCAGTCCAAGATCACTGTCTGACGATGATCAAGGACATGGAAGAGCTTGAGAAGCTCGGTGTGAAGTTAGACTTGGATCTACAGAACGATATTATTCTGCAATCCTTGACTGATGCATATGGGCAATTCATCATGAATTACCACATGCATAAACTTCAAAATTTCCTTGGCCGAATTAATGAACATGCTGGTCACCGCTGAGCTTTCTATGAAAGGTTCTAAAGGCTCAGTTCTTGCTATGGAACGGACTTCTTCCAAAAGAAAGTCTTATGGAAAGAAAAAAAAGTCTGTGAAAAAGCAAGAAGGTGGAAGGAGCAAAGAAGAAGAAGGCAGAGCCGAAGATGAAAGCCGCTGTCAAAGGAAAGTATTTCATTGCAACAGCGACGGCCACTGGAAGTGGAACTGTCCTACTTACCTGGCCACCCTGAAGAACAAGAAGGAAGGTCCTTCTGGAGGTATGCTCATTATTGAGTCTAACCTTACGATTTCTTCTGCATCCAGTTGGGTGCTTGACTCTGGTTCTAGTGCTCATCTGTGCACTTCCATGCAGGGTCTTAAGGATAGCAGGAGGTTGAGGGATGGAGACATGATCCTACGCATTGGTAATGGAGCAAGAGTTGCTGCAGTAGCCGTGGAACATACCCTCTTCGATTACCATCTGGTTTAGACTTAGTTTTGAAAGACTGTTATTATGTGCCTGCAGCTAGCAGGAATTTGATTTCTGTTTCATGCTTAGCACAAGAAGGCTATGTGATTACCTTCTTTAAGGACCATTGTAACATTCTTTATGAAAGAAATAAAATTGCAAATGATTTTCCTTATTAATGGTCTTTATCAGCTACATATTGATGTACCTATTCTAACTATCGAGCAAAAATGTGAATGCCAAACGACCTAGGGATAGTCCAAATGAAGGTATCTATGGCACCTGAGATTAGGTCATATAGCAGAAGATAGGATCAACAAATTGGAGAAAAATGGGCTATTGAGTCATTGACTTTCGAGTCATATCCAACTTGTGAATCCTCTTCAAGGCAAAATGACCAAACTTCCTTTTGTTGGACATGGGGAAAGAGGGCCACAGATCTCCTTGCCCTAGTACATACAGATGTGTGCGGCCATTTGATGTACGGCTAGAGGCAATTTTGTCTACTTCATTATCTTTATCGATGATCTATTAGGTATGGGTATGTGTATCTTATGAGACAAGTCTGAGCTTTTGAAAAGTTCAAAGAATTCAACATGAAGTAGAAAAATAAACTAAAATTCCATTAAGATTCTTCGATCAGATCGAGGAGGTGAATACCTTAGCCAGAAATTCCTAGACTATCTAAAGAAAAATGGCATAGTCTCTCAATGGACACCACAGGAACACCTAACTCAACGGGGTTTTAGAATGAGAAATCGGATTCTATGTATGGTTCGATCCATGATGGCTTCACAGACCTCTTATTTTTCTTGGAGTATCATTGTTAACTTCAATTTATCTATGATAGGTTTCCTCTAACCGTTCCTACCATACGTATGAGATATGGCACGGTAAGAAACAAGTCTAAGTCATCTCAGAATTTGGGTTGTCCGGCCATGAAAGAAACAAGCGACAAGTTAGAGTTTGATCCTTCAGAGCTGATTCATTAGGATATTCCAAAAGATGATATTTTTATATTCCAGAAGACCACAATGTGATGTGAGTCGACATGCCACTTTCTTGAAAATAGTTTATTCAAGATAGTGCTTGGAAAAAATCAAGCTTGATTGAGAAAGTCTCACAAGTCAACGAGCTAAGACCATTGGAAAAATCAGGTTGAGCAATAAGAACACCTCTCCACTCGTAAGATCGAAAGAGTTTTCCTCCTAGATACTTAGGATTATTTAGAGGGTAAAGAAAATGTTCCTCATAGGCAATGGTGCTCATGGTGATGATTCAAAACCAACGAGCAATATCAGATATACTCCGAGAATGCTAGGCAATGCAGTCAAAATTGACTGATGCACTCAACTAGTCTGGACCTTGGTAGATCCACCGAAGGTATAGTACCTATTGGGTGTAAATGGATCTTCAGAGAAAATTGGTGCAGATGGGATGTGGAGACATTCAAGGCTAGACTAGTGGCAAAGTTATAGTTACGAAGGCTTGATTATCAGGATACCTTTTCTCCAGTGCTATGCTAAAGTCCATCCGCACATTGCTTGCCGTTGCAGCCTATTTTGATATGAAATAATATAAATGGATGTGAAAATGGCATTCTTGAATGGATATCTTGAGAAATATCATATGGACAGTCGTAGGTTCACATCCAGTTGATAACTGATCACAAGGTTTGCAAGCTGCAAAGGTCCATATATGGACTAAGCAAGCATCTCAGAGCTTGGAATACTCGTTTCAATGATGTGATCAAAATATTTGGTTTCATCGAAATGAAGAGGAACCGTGTTGTATTTTTAAAAAAATCAAGTGGGAGCGCTATGTCTTTCTTATTATAACGTAGATTGACATTCCTCCTATTGAAATGATTATTTCCATGATTGAAACAATTAAATATGGTGTCCAAGTAATTCTCCATGAAGGCCTAGGCGTAAGCATCCTTTATTCCTAGAATTAAGATCTATAGGATTAGACCGATAGGATGCTGGCTTTCACAGAAATGTAATAGAGAAAGTAAAGAGGTTTAGTATGAACTTTAATGAGGAGATTAATACCCTTCAGATGTTGGTATTATTTTTCAAGAGATTGCCCAGCACACCTGAAGGAAATAAAATGCATGAGCAAGATCCCTTTATTGGCTTCTGCATAGTAGCTCAGTTATGCCATTGCTATGTACACGACCTTGATTATAGCACAGCTAATGAGTTGTCCACAAGCAGATATCAATCAAATCCAGAGTGAAGAATACTGACTTTATGAAATTATCCTTAAGTACTTGAGAAGAACTAAAGATTGTTGTTGGTCTTTCGTAATGGAGAACTCTAAGTCTAGGGATACACAGACTCGGATTTCATGTCCGATATAGATGATCAAAAGTCGACATCTGGGATCTTATTATGGCAATTGGTGGTGTTGTCAGCTGAAAGAATTCCAAGCAAATGTGATAGCAGATTCCACCATAAAAGCAGAATATATCGCTGCATCAGAAGCTGTGAAGGAACATTCCTGGTCAAGAAGTTTGCTGCAGAAATCAGAGTAATACCATTAGAGCCATTCTCTGTATTGCGACATATTGCCCGCCATTAGCCTTGCTAAGGAGCCGAGGTTCATCAGCAATCCAGGCATAGTTGAGCGGCGATACCACTCATCCGAGATATCTTGAGAAGTTGTTTACGTCGAGGTCAAGAGAGTCAACTCTACAGACAATATGGCAGAAACCACTTACAATAATGTTGACCAGCAGAGGATCGAAGCCAACTAGAAGATGGACTTAGACTTTAGCCAATTGGCTTTAGGGAATGGAAGATTGTTAGATATATGTCCTTAGAAGCCAGAATTGGCTTGAACACTTATAATACACTTTCTAGGGGCAAAATTTAATTTTGCTATATAACATAAAATGGTTATTTTTCTATCACTATGTGTATTTATATTCTGTGATACATCTTGACATTAATGGTAATGTAATTCTAATTTTCAAGGTGAAAATTTAAGACATGAATAATCATTGTTAACTTCATTAAAATGCTCCCGACCATGACCATCAGAGGATGGGTGATTGATCCGAGAGTTTGGTGTAAATCGTTCTCTTTAGTAGATGAGTCTGAGTCTACGATGTGGAGGAACACACGGAGCGAGAAGTATATACCGTTAGAAATGAGGGCACTGAAGCGTGAACACCTCGCAGATAGTCATTAGGGAGTCACCTTCTCAGTCAATGATGACTTCGATGCGTGTCATAGTGTGTTGTTCTTGATCTAAGATGCTCGGATCAGTTCATCTTGAGGGTTGTATAGTTTGAGGACTACCATTTACTGATCTCCTAGCCTATGGAACCCTGAGGTGTATTTGGCTATTAGCATTGTTCATTGTTAGGAACTGGATAGGCATCAAGATGGAATCTATCCACCTCGGTGGGTTAGAAGAGCAGCCCTATGATAAATCTATGAATCAAGTCTAAAGCCCGATGCCCTGGCAGAGTGAAATAATAGAAAGAGTTTTCTATTTTAGATTTTCACATCAGGACTCAGATCGAATGATACATCATATTGACAGAAACTGGTTTTGACGAGTTTATCCTTAACAACCTAATCTTGATCGGGGGCTCATAGATAGAAGGACTTAATCACATAGGTATCGCACCAGAGGTTCGCATTCAGCTATCGGGTTGACCACATATACTGTAGGTGTCACTGGTGGATTTGGGAAGCAATTAGAATGATTTAGAATGATCGATCATTTCTAGCTGTTTCGAATCAGAAGAGTTCTTGATCCATCGAAAGCGTTTGATGATCGTCGATGATGAGAGATCCATGAAGTACCCATTACCCATACAGAATGAACTACTAGGTAAAAAAAGGCGTTTATTCTAGAGTGATCATCAAGTTGAACTGATCCAGTTACAAATTGATCTGAATGAGGATTCAATATAAGTTCAAAAAAATATTGTAAGCACTCGATTGAACCTAACTTCTTCTTTTGCTATAATAAATAAGTTTGTCGCTGACTGAGCCAAAGAGTTTTGCTCAATAGAGGCCTTCATATTGGTCTTGATTGAGAGTTGTCTAAGTTCAGAAAAGGTTGTTTTTATTGTAATACATTCCTATCATTTTTGGTCACTGCCATTTCTATGTTCTTTGACTTTGGTCAAAAAGTTACTTTTGACGTCAAATGTTGACCGATTACACTTTTGACTTTTACCACATGTTCACGCACCTAGTTGGAGAGCTGGTGGGCGCCTTCCCTGCTAGAACGCTGGCGAAGATAGAAGCGCAGCGCCACCCTTTGGCGTGTGCCAAAAGTTGGAGGCGCCTTAGGCAGTCCTTTGGACAGGGACTCATCTCCTTTTTGATTCAATTAGAGTTCTCCTAAGAACAACTTATGTGGTTTACATCCTGAAGGAGGATCTTATGGGAACTCTATTTCACCAAATCAGATTTAGATCTGATTTCATAAAGAGTTGCTGATTTGGAAGAAGAGAAGCTGGATCACAGAAGGTCTATAAATAAGACCCTCGCCCAACCTAGATTGTATTGGAAGTGATATCTCTCTCTTTTTTT